>JAOCNA010000012.1:5724904-5740201 GCA_026546675.1 Papilio helenus | reverse complement strand
GATGCAATGATCTTTTCTTGTATTTCATAAGTCCCTGTTATCGTGCACTTGTTATAATTGGTGCGACTTTTAGTTTCTTAATTCCTTCAAAGGTATGAACATAGACAATATTCGTTAACAATGACCGTGTTTCTCATTCGAATGGGTTTAAATGAGTTTTTTATGGTTTACCGCGTGTTTACGCCGCATTACATTTAATGGACCATTTATATCGAGCTTAATAAAGGTACCTGAAATTCGCCAAGAGTCTTAACTAGTTGGATTACGATATAAATAGGATTATGAGGTTTTTTACGTGCCTGCTTTTGAAGAAGTATTTAGTCTTAAACTTTGCTCTTTTTGTTATATTGCTTAGAATATTGTGGATTAAAATGGTCACATAGTTGATGAGGAACTCTACTTAAAGTTGTTGAGAAAATTAATGATTCACCTTGTATTTGAAATATGAAAGAAATTTTTCATACAATTATTTCTGTTAAGAAATTAATACAAATTGTTTAGTTAATTGATGATAATTGAACGTAAATATTGTTTGTTTGTATTCTTTTGAGCGGAATAAAATAACGTTTAATTGACACGAGCCATTGGCTATAACTCTTTGTTAATTCGACCAGTAGCTTGTTAAAAACTTCCATTTCATTTTGTTACAGAACTCGACACGGCTAATAAGCAATGGAGTAAACAACTTTTCCGTTCGGACGCTCACGGCAAAGATTGTGATAGCTTGTTATAAATTTCTGATACAATAAATTTAACTATTCTCATAGATTAATAAACCAGGCACTAAAATATTGTTAGAACATTCGATTTTCTAATTCATATTTTAGTATTCACTTAAAATGTTGCGTACAATTTTGTCAACGAAGGCATGATGTAGGAGTGATTTAAGAATCTAAACTTATTTGAACAAAAAAAAATCAAAAACTGTCAACTGTCAAATGGCCGGATCATAGACTAAAAAAATGTTTCAGTTTTTTTTTTAATCCACATTCGTTCGTCGAACGCGGCTCGCTTTCGCGGTCCATCGGGCATCGCGTCAGCTGCCCGTCACAGAGTAGCGAAGACCACCGCGCGGCAACGTCTCGAGTTACCACACCGTCTATCGTCTTACTGCCTTCCTGCCCTACGTCTAAGTTACGCGCCACGTCCGCTCGACGCGCTGTCACATGGCCTTATGACAGTTGGCAGACCGGTGGGACATTTTTGGTTTTCCTTCACGGGTGGTAATGGGTTATGGGTGGCCAGTCATGTAAATGACATTTGCCAGCAACGTATTAAATTAGTATGTTATCAGAGAAATCGGCAGAGTAAAAAATAATTCTCCTTTTTAGTAGAATTCGTTGACTTTCTACTGTAGCCTTTCCAACTAATAAGTTGAAAACTTTTAACAAAAAGGGACCATTTGTTAGAGTTAAATTTTTCTTCGTTAGTAGTGAGTTTTATTGCTAATATGAATGAACAGATTAAAAATTGTACAACTATCATTTCAAGTTTGCTTACATTTATTGTATTACAAGATTAAACGACATTTAATTGAATAAAACGCCCATCGTATTACATTCACTGTTGATTTCAATATACGTACTTCATTAAATTAATGTTCCATTCAAGAGGCCGTTCATGAGAACGCACCTAATAAATCGCCGCATATCATTTCACTCTCAAATGATTCCGAATACACAATAGTAAGGGCGAGCGTAGCACCTTAGACTTGGAGTACAGTGCCCCAAACAGAACGCCCCCTGTGACGCGTCACAATAATACACATTTATTGACAAACTGCCTATAAGTCTCAATCAAACAATGGTATTCCTGTATAAAATCTATTGACCCGTTTCTTTGATTGCACACAACAATGCACGAATCAACAATTAAATTTAAATTTCGAATCGTGGGAATGGCGCGAATTAAGTAAGGCGCGCGCTGTCATCTTACGTTCGAGTGGCTAAATTCTTTTTTTTTTTGTCTAAGCGATGGGTGTGTCGCTATTTGCGGCCTTTCTTTCCGGCCAGCATTGTGGTCGCTTTTATTTTAATTGTTCGCGTTTTCTTCTTCAACATGTTTTTGAACTTATTATAGAATTATATTTGGACTACATTCCCAAAGGTTAAGAAAAAATAATTAGTCATTCAATTTTTAAAATATATAAGAAGTATATTTTGGTTCATCAAAATCCGTTACGCCTCTACAGATAAAAAATGTAAATCTTCGTTTTTTAATCGTTGTCTCTACCTTTTACTTATTGATTTGACGCTCAAATATTAAAATGTGCATTAAGTTGACTCAATAAGCAATTAAATGCAAAGTGTTGGTCCTTCTCTAGTTACCATATGTCCAGTCACCAACATCTCTCCTACCCTATCATAATAATTAAAAAATCTTAAAGTGTTTTTAAGTGTTAAAATGTAACACCCTGTATTATAAACATTAGCCACTTGCCGTTTATTAACTTAAATAAAACAATAGTCACAAGAGTCAAAGGGTTCGTTCAAACGAACAATCCGTGCACTCCAATTTAGCTATGTAATTCAGAATTTAAAACAATAGAAATGCTTGATATGCACCTAAAGAGAACAGAGAGAGGTGAGCAGTTGTTCGCTTACGTTGCAAAAGGCTCTAAAAACATCTGAGAAGAGTAAAAGTCACCCAAAATATTGACTCGCAAAATGCCGACTCCGCGCACAATGCCCAGCAGGTTGTCCTTTGTTGCCGACCCTTCTGTACTCAACAATACTTACTGTTAATGCACTGCTTTTTTATTCGGCTCACATTAAAATTACGAGAGAAGTAAGCGAGCGTTGTATACGATAGTTGAGATTTAACTTTGTAACTTGATATTTTAGTATTTAAAGTATCTTTGAGGGAGAAATAAATGGCGAATAATCAAAAGATAACTGCCTTAAGTTGGATTTAAGACCTTGGATAATTAAAGAATGGATCTGCAATTAAAAATTATGTTCGATAACACATTTTAGTCAAGCTCTATTTTACATTACAGGCTCTTTGTTCCCTTTTCACTTACTATATAAACTCATTGTTAAATCATTTGAAATCAAAACAAAAACATTTGTAATAATTTGAATACGGTATAAAATAAATTAAATTATTAATTTTAATTCCATCTAATTGGATTTGAAATGGAATGCAGTTCGTGCAAATCGAATATAATCAATAGAGACCCTTTATTTGCGCGTTCCGTTTCGCAAAACGTCGCTACAAGACCGGGTCTTGCGAAATAAAATAAAATAAAAAAAAACGCTCTCTAAGCTTATTGAAAAGTATTCTCGCCCTACGTTCACGGCGTCTGAGCAAATATAAGATAATTTTCCCGCTTCACCTAACACGGTATTTAGGGGGCACCTTTCATACTTTTTACGGACTACCGTTTGACGTTGGTAAAGTACGTACGGCGAATTGTAATTTATTTTGTATTCAAAACACCCGAGTCACGTGGATTCACATTTAAGTGTTTTGCTCAAGTCGAATTTTTTTTAAATGATTGTAAGAAAATGCAATTTTAAATTAAAAACGAATGATTCCTTTAAGAGTATAAAGCAATTTTATTAAATAAAGAAATGAGGTAATAGTTAGGTTATAATAAGCATGAGAACACCAAAAATTATAAAAACATCGCTCAATTCTGATACAATGATTAAAATTGTAAACCTTCTTTGTATTTACAACATTACATTTGTAATGAATAAAAGAAAAAAAACTATGCTACAAAAACTGATTTCAATATTTAATCAACCATTAACAATTCATCTGTAGGAAAACACAAAATTTTCCCTTTGTATTATTGATAAAAAAAATATGAAAATGCGAATTTATATTCGCATCATATTCTATTTTGCGTGGATCGTCGCGATTTTCCAGTAGATGTGCTACCGTAGTGAAATCACAACAAAATACTTCGGACCGAACAGGCTGGCGTAAAATTGATTATTGATTTATTTTTATATCCCGGACATTATAGGAAGGACGGGAGATTTGTGCGTTACGCGTCGTTGCTGAGATAGGCCTGAAGTGAAACAGAGTAATTGTCATGGTTGAACATTGTAAAGATGTACAAATTTTGTTAATTATGCAGAAACAAAAAGTTTCCATTATTATTTATCCATCCTTGATGATCTATATTTCTAAAATCCTTGTGAAAATTATATTCTATTAGATATTAATTAATTAATTGGAATTGGTTTTAGCGCCCGATTCAAAAGGCAGTTATTTTAGAAACCGCACGCATAGTTTTAGATTCCGCAGCCGGTGGTGCTCTTTTTTTTTTATAATACATTTTATTTTGTTTCTTTACAAATCATGTACTAAATAAGTCAAAATCTATACATATAATAAAATTGGAGTGTCTGTTTGTAATATAAAAAAAAATCCAAATTTTGGGAAGATGATGTATTTGCGTTGCTGATTACGAAAATTTAATTTTTTTGTCTGTCTGTCCGCAATCCGCGTTTGTTCCGGGTGATCTCCGAAACGGCATGGCCGATTTCGACCGGACTTTCACTGAAAGGTAGCTGACATAGACGGGCATATTATAGGCTACTTTTTATGTAAGTAATAAAGATATTAGTAAGATTATAAAAGAGCTAGTAAATTCCATACCATAGGTATTCCCTTACTACTATTTTCGCTTCAAGTTTCCACAGATTAAACAATGTTTAAAAATGTTTTCATTCCTCTAAAGTATGGTATTAAACCAGTAGAAATTTAGACATGAATATTGAACAGACATGGTTAAAATCCTTAGTTAGCTTAGAGGGACGTTCTTATAAGACGCTTAAAGACTTCTATGGTAATTCTTTAGTGCAAAAATACAATTCAATATGGTGTATTGTGAATAAAATATTGAACAATAATGATGTGAAAACAACCGAAGGGTCAACACAATTAAACGCGAACATCTTTGAGAGGCAACCAAATGGCAAAAGTCAATTGTGTTTACCACGTCAACTGCTGTGTAAATCGATGTTAATAATAATTTTATTTTAATGACAATAATAATCGTAGCCGTTATTATTATTTAAAATAAACATGATCCATGTTAATATTACCGGAAAATTACACATTACTCATTATCTTTATATTAATACATTTTATCATTAAGTTAAAATTGCTTTGATCTGCCATAAAATTTAAATATGGACAGATCAGAAATTGTTATTTTTTTTAACTTAAAACAATTTTTAAAACAAACTACCATTAATGTACAATCAAACACTAAGATATGTTTAGACATTGTCAATCTTAAAATTCTACGTAGTTTCATTTCTAAATAATTAAATACCATTATGATGTAATATTAAAAGATAAAAAAAAACTTACATTCTCACTCTAATGCTTGTGTATAATAATTTACTGAAAAGTTTAAATTTTTTTTTCTTGTTTCAAGGTCATGTATTGCTTACTAGTACAAGGTGATTTATATCTATTTACTCTTCCTAATTACATAGTAATAAGTAATGTCAGCCCCCATCATACATTCTGTATCTATTGAGTAAGTATGCAGTGCACATAATTTAAGTTTACTAATTAAGTATACATATAACTAAAATTCCTAACTCAGTATAGTGAGCCTTGACACATACATTATTCTCCTACATTAACAACCACAGGGTAAAGGTTTAATATTGGCAATGGAACTCATCCTTCTTGTTCTAGTAGTTTTTCTACCCGTCATTTTATTTTCTATTTGTTCAAGACTCTTACCGCGAGTTTCTGGTACACATACAACTACGAAAAACAACCCAATAAAACATATTGAACCAAATAACCAGAAGGTTCCAGATGGTCCTATACCCACGAGAATGTTGTGAAACGTTTTTGTTACTGTAAATGTACATAGCCAATTAAATGCAGTGCATATCGATGCTGCGGCACCTCTGATCTTCGCTGGCAATATTTCACCCATCATCAGCCATGGGATTGGTCCAAATGCCAATGAAAATCCTAACAAATAAATCATTACACTTGTAAGTGGAATCCATCCTAATGTCGAAACCTCCATATTTAGAGTATCTCGTACGTAGAAAAAGGTACCTAGTACTATCAATGTGACGGTCATCGTGACCGAAGATATGTATAGAAGCATTTTGCGACCCGCTCGATCGATCAAAGCTGTAGCAATGAATGTCGAAATAAAGTTTACCAATCCTACTATAATTGTCGATAGGTTCTCATCAATGGAACTTCCTGTCATTTTGAATATTTTAACAGTATAAAATATTACGGCATTTATACCGGATAGTTGTTGAAAAGCCATTAAGCCCAAACAGATGAATATTGATTTCATATATTTTAAACTGAATAGTTCGGCTACTGAAGATTCTTTGCCGATTTCGGCGTCAGATAAAGCTATGTCCCGAATTTCGTTGTCGATTTTAGTGTTTGGTCCACGAAGCCATTGCAACGCTTTACGAGCTTCTTCTGTCCGTCCTCGAGAGATATACCATCGAGGTGTTTCCGGGATCATGAACATGAGAATTAGGAATGGAATCGGCAAAGATGCTCCTAAATATGCGAGCTGTGACCAGTCAAGGTATTTCCCTGCGACGTAACAAATCAGAATGCCAATATTTCCTATAGCCGTTGGGAATAGACCGAGTGTACCGCGAACTTCAGGTTGTATCGTTTCTCCGAGGTATACGGGGAAAGCTAAGGAGCCGATACCCACACAAAGGCCACATATTGCTCGGCCTGCTAGTACTAAATGTACAATCTTCGCTGTAGCTATTAGGATCCATCCAATGAAGAAAGGAATAGCGGTGAACAATATAGTTCTGCGACGTCCGATGTAATCCACGAGGGGGCCTCCGATTACTCCTCCCACAAGCGCTGCTAGAGGCATCAGTCCGCCGACCCAGCTTGCCTGAAAATTTTATCATAAACACCTTAATATTTAAACGGTTCATTTCCCCAAAGGTGTTTTTAACTTTAACTTGGCGAAGTATACATAAAACCTCAGATTTTTTGCTGCTAAATGTTGGCAGTGGTAGCATTTGCTACTTGTAAGATTAATATTTAAAAATGTACAAACATCATTTAACACTTAACAACTACAACGACGATGATTCTGAGGTCACGGTCAATAATTAAGCGTGACAACAAGTTCATTGTAACTGATTTATATCTTCTTCGAAATTATGAATTAATTCCATTGATTTAATGTCCCCGTACAAAGTTATGATTAAACTAACGAATGACAATAATAGAATTTGCAGTATCAAATGAGTCTCAATAAGGAATTGGCTATTACCTGTTCTTCTGATACTGATATATAAGTGCTGTTCTCCATTGTGACCAGAGCTGGCGACGTGTAAGCTGAGGAAAACCCTACAATCATAGAGCCCATAGAAACGGCTACCGCTGCCAAAACCTGCAAATTAAAAAAACATGTATGAAAAGATAGGGACTTATGGGAGAAGTTGAAGGAGGCCTATACCCAGAGCTATAAACGTTCTAAATACTGGAATAGGAAGGCTAAAATAAAAGTAAGCAATATTTCTGCTTGTGGCTCAGTAATTCTTGCCAATCGATACTCTGTTTATCGTTTTAGTTGCCGGTGGTCGATCACTAAATATTTCCTGTCGTAAAGCAAGCTAAGTTATTCTTGACGAAGAAACAATGTATTCTGGAAGTCCTTGTTTTCAAAACTTCTAACATGGTTTACCAAACTTGACAGGATGCTTTAACGTCATGTGCGTTATGCATATGGGTAAATTATGACTATTTAAAATATTTTTCATAAATTGAGCATCAATTAGCTTACGTACATATTAAATGAACTCGTTTGTATCAATGTTATCTAACTGTGTGACGTTAGGGATGGAGGTGTGCGCGCTCCGCCTACGACCAATTTAAGCAATCATCGGTTCTGATTGTTTCCACACACACATTCGTATAGTAGATAGTATCGTAACGAACTCAGAAATTCTCTGTGCCAATGTTCTACGATATTCCCTCAGCTTTTTTTTCAAAGTTTTCATCACATTATTTGATCGTAACTATAACGTACGTAACGTAAACGTACGTAAACGTAAGCGATTTTTTTTCGCGTCAAATTAATTACAACGAAATGTTTAATTACGAGTACTAAAGCTAATGTTGTATAGACAAAAAAAAAACTAACGGTTTAAAATTAACATAATATTATGCTTCTTTAAAAATAGTCAATTTCAACGAGAATACTGGTTGGCTTTCCGCTGGTTAATCTATTTTTCATATATTTTGATAAGAACGTCAAGCGTGAAAATTAAATACACGAAGTGTGTGTATTGGTAGTTATGTTGTATGTTTATTTTGCAAAGAGTTTACGTGTACGTTGATACATTTAAGAGCACTATATTAATTAAGTTGTGCCATATCTGTTGTTGTGAGTGACTGTACTTGGTCTTTAATAAACCAACAACCGGCATAAATTACTGTTTCAAATTCGCATTAACCGTTTCAATTGTCTTATGTTTAAGAGCAAGATTCCTAATTGTTCTCAGAAAGCTTCCCGTTTTGTCAAACGATTTTATTCAAGCCAGGTCAAATACTTTCACGAAACGATTACTTTATTCAGTTTTCCTTATATTTCCTAAAGCTATAAAATAATTGATTTTAATGAGTTCAAGTGTACAATGCTAAGTAACACTAAAACATAATCATACATTATCATAGATTTATTTTTTGTCATTCCTAAAAAAAAATTGTTGTTTCTTAGTCTTAAATTCATACAGACCTGAGAATAAGTATATTTCGGTTTTTCATATTCACTATCCCTAACCACTATGCTGTAGTGTGTATCAGCTCTCATTAAAATCTTCATTTTTAATAACTAGTATTCACTTTTCATATGAAAGTTGTTCACTAAACGATGTCTGTAAACGCACTGCACTTGTCCGGCACAGACGGCTGAAGAAATAGCGTCTCCTTGCTGTCGCCGCGATTTATACGAACTCAAATTGATTGGCTTTCGAGGCTATGCGATTCAAAACATTGTGTGTGATGTGAATTGACGTCGGAAAACTACGATTTCGTTATTGTCTCTATAATGTTTCAAATTCAAATTCATCTCTTTTAATTGTACACGCACTCCGGCAAGTTACACTGTGAAACAAATATTGATTCCGATTACGGATATTGCACGGTTCGTAAAACTTATGCTATGTTGGATAAGTAAAATCAGCGTGAGTGAAATGCTCTATTTTTTCCACTTTTTCAGCCAAATTAAAAATATGTAATATTAGTCATGATTAAAAAATAATTACGGTTATTTATTACAGTATTGTCATTAATACATAAAAGCTTTTTATTTAAAAGATCTGCTACATAATTTAATTATTAATTACGCATGAAGCTAACACAAGGCTTGGCTTGTCACGTGAGGATCGTATATTTGATGAATAGGCACAAATTGTATGCATGTAAAGCTTTAGAACTAACTTTATACATTTGTTTATCTTTAGTTTGGTATGTTGAAAAACACGTAAATATCTCTGTCGTAAACTCGTCGTGTCATTCCATGTAGAGGTATGTTCAGATGTTTCGACTTTGATACCTTACTGCAACGTTAAGGATTGATTTTGTCTAACAAGCTGCTTACTAGAGTAAAATACTCTGCCGCGTTTCTTTGAAATGATTCCCGTAGTACTTTCGACTCTAAGACTTACAAGTTGAAAAACTACACTTCTCCATGTTAACGTCAACTGTGTCAAATTTCACGTTCAAATGTTCGTGTTTTTAACTAAAATAATGATGTGATGTAATCGTTATGATGTAATTAAATAATCGTCACTCGCGAATATTTAAACAATTCTTTTTCATTTTTGTACTATAACGTATGAAGCATTATTAGATTGTGACATAAAAATATGACACGTTGTTTACATAACAAGAAAAATAAAACAGTATTGTCTCAGCAAATTTAAAGACAATCCTAATTGTGTGAATCTAGTGTTAGAGTGTAACAAGATGGATCGAATTCTTCTATGCGGAACTACGTAATATGAGTTTCATTGTAAGATTAGTGCTACATACCCAGAATTGATTTTGATGTCCTTTCAACAGTTGAATTATTAACTAAATTTTAGTGTTGTACGGCTATTGCCATTTTAACTGTTACTTATGTATGAGAACATAATTGTTCTTTGTTTTTTCCACGGGAATGATAGAGATGCCAATATTGTTGTACAACTGTTACAGTCTCACCGTTAATTTCCACACGTGCTTCATGTAACAACGCGCTTTGACGACCATCCAGTAAACAGGATTTATGAACGTAATCAAGAATGTTATGAAAGATTATTGTGTTTAGATGTCGCATACGTACCATATGTAGAGAACACGTTGTGTTAGAAATCACCGTCTAATGTGCAGTTGACACCTGTAAAATTGATTAATGTGCATGTCCATGTGCAGGAAATATACCATTTTTGTCACGCAAATGTTCGCTATATAATTTTTTAACAAAACTAAGATTTTATACGACCATTTCATTGGATTCCACTTATTAATTTACGTTATTCAAATGCATTTTAAGGTAAAATTTAATTTGACTTGATAAGACATCTCCAATCGTACTGAGATGTATTAGACATATTGTCTAGCTTATTAGCTAGACAATATGTCTAGCTTGATTGTCTAGCTTATTAGCTAGACAATATGTCTAGCTGTTAAAGTGAACTTATTAAAATTAATCAACTTACTCAAATTATTATACAAGTTATGTCCTGTACTAGCATAGAGACATGAATTACTCACAATACAAGTAATAAAACTTTTAAAGTTCACCCCTCTCATGCTGTCATTAAACAGTTAAACGCTATCAAAATTCCTTACATTATTAACTACGCCTTGTACTCGTAATTCAAACCTAGATATGACCAGTTATAATATGATCATTGGTTTATGTGTACGATGAGATGACAAAGATTATGTTGATACTGAAAAACGACTATACTTAAAAATACATAATTTTTATATGAAGGCTTCAGAATTTAAATACCATAGTAACATTTATCTTTGAATATTATAAAGTTTTCTAACTAGCATTTTTTCTTATATTAAAAGGGGGAAACGAGGATCGAGAACACCGAAATGTTCATCGATGCCACAGCATATGGCGATCAAAACTTCCCTTCCATTTTAGACTCTTTTTAAAGTAAATTGCGCAGGAAACATTTGGCTAATAAGGGTTGATTAAATGAAAATCAATGATTTATTCCATTCTTTTTTTATTGAAAATAGTAACAAATATAAATAAATAATGCTTCCGTAATATACGAAAGCATTTCGTAATATACTATCCTTATAAGTATGCGTACATAGCGCCTTTACTTTTTAGTTTATTCAACCGATAACGTACATTTAGTTGTTATAAGTTTGTAAAGTACAATAAATTTAACCTTAGTTATGTCATGTTCTTTTATGGTACGTGATAATTTAAAATAATCTAAGAATAAAATATAATATGATTATACATATATAAAAGTTAACATTTCAATGAAACTACAATCGAAACATACTGGGCTTACATTGGAACCACAAACGAGATTCTTTTCTTTAGTAAACATGATTAATTTACCTTATTTATATTAGTGAAGGTATTTTACCATAAAAATTAAATCTAAAGGAACTATAATTTACTTAAATGTAAGAGTGAATTACTAAACTACTGTATACTGTACAAAATAAATGATTACAATCCAAGTCAGTCTTCTGCATACACATTACGTGTAGCACCACTCCCCTCCTTTGTACCTAAATCACAATCAAAATAATGGGTTTTTAGCTCAACCCTTTAAATATACCACACTTAGTTTACTACATTCAAATGTCTAACAGCCGTTTTGCATGTGTTTGTTGCCATTAATGTTTCGTATTCTAACCGAGCCTCCCGTCAGTTTTTTCTCGATCTCCTCCAAGCTTTTGCCTCGAGTTTCCGGCACAAAGAAAATCACGAAGAACAGCCCAATGACACAGATAACTGAGAACAACCATACAGTGCCGTGCATGTAAATAGCTTGGATTATATTTGGGAATGTCTTAGTTACGATGAAAGTACACGTCCAGTTGAAGCCTGTTGCCAAAGAAGCTGCGTTTCCACGGATCTTCGACGGCAAAATTTCTCCGAGCATCAACCAAGGAATAGGGCCGAATCCGATGGAGAATCCGAGGACGTATATTATGAGGCAGGCGAGTGGCAGCCATCCGTATGGTGTGACATCAACGCCGACGTTTTGAAGATAGTAATAAGAGCCCAAAGCCACTAAGGTCAAAATCATTGAGACTGAAGATATGTATAACAGTATTTTCCTTCCCAGTCTGTCGATAAGTACTGTTGCTATGAAAGTAGATATAAAGTTGACGACGCCGATGATAACCGAGGATAATTTCGGATCGATGTTGCTACCCGCTGATTCGAAGATGGTCGAAGCGTAAAATATGACTGCGTTGATGCCGCTAAGTTGTTGAAAGAACATGAGCCCCAAAGAGATGAGCACTGCTGGTACATATTTCACAGCGAATAGTTGTTTGAATTGGTTGCCGCGGACGAGATCAGCCTCGGCTTGCGATCGTGTCAATTCGCGCATTTCCTTCTCGATATTAATATTTTTGCCTCTCAGCCACTGCAGGGCTTTGCGTGCGTCTTCTGCGCGGTTTTTCGTAACATACCAACGCGGCGTTTCTGGCGTGATAAGCATCAATAAGAAAAAGGGAATAGCCAGGGCACCTCCTAAAAATCCCAAATGTCTCCAGTCCAGCTTGATACCAGCAAAGAATGCTAGTAATATACCGGTGTTACCCAAAGCGGTCGGTAGTAATCCCAGAGACCCTCGAACTTCCGGCTGAATGGTTTCTCCGAGGTAGACAGGGAACGCGAGACTGCCGACGCCGACACTCAGGCCGCAGAAGGCTCGTCCGGCCAACACCATAGCAATTCCGTTTGCGTTCGCTATTAACATCCAACCGAGGAAAAACGGTACCGCAGTGCCAATTATAGTGAGCTTTCTCCCGAAGCCTTCTATTAGTGGACCTCCCAGTACACCACCAACCAACGCTGCCAAAGGCATTATACCACCGATCCAACTTATCTGTAAACAAAAAATATAATTTTTATTTCCAAGTATTTAAAAACATTAATTATTTTTATCAACAACAAGCGTATTAACCCACTTATCATATTTTTTCTGCGAATATTACAAACGTCCATATTTTTAATAAGACAGATTTTTGATATCAGAAATAGATCATAAAAGTAATTTACCTCTTCTTTTCCGAGTATTAACGTCTCGTTCATGCTGGACTGAGCTGGTGATGTGTAGCCCGAGGAGAAGCCGACTATCATGGAGCCCATTGACACGGCCAGGGCAGCAAAAACCTGCAACAATTAACGTTCACATTTACTAAACAAGTTACACAATTACAAACATTTTTTAAAATTTTAGAACGTTAACCTGCTCAGATGACATTTTACTAACAACTTTAACGAAAATAGTCTACGTGAAAATAATGGTCTAATTATCATACATTTTGAAAAGACATAGTTACGGAAAGCGATCTTAAAAAGGTCTGAAGTTCATGGGGTGAACAGGTCTTATATGTACCTCGCGTCTATTGATCTATCCATAAATATGGATTTTTTCCTTAACCCCTTGGTACACATACTAGAACTTTAACAAACACAATGCTTCGCTATTTTGAGCTTTATTTGTTTGTTTTACCTAGCCATGTTTTTTAAAAGCAAACATTACATGGCGAATACACGTTTCTATTGATTTTCTTATAGTTACATAGGAACCTATGTTACCTGTGTATAAATATTGAAACTACAAGTCGTTGAAATCACATGTATTTCCTTGAACTTAACAAATCCCATTTTCATAAAAAAGGTACGTATATAAGTTGACGTTAACAATATAATGAATGTTTTGCACAGAAGCAATTATTCTCGGTTTACTGTTTCCCTTATCGTTTATTGTAGATTTAACGTTCTAAAATTACTTCCATTAAAATTCTACGAGAATGACTCGGAAAAACACGATTGGTCAAGCACCCTTAGTCGCAGAACTTATTTCGTTAAACTCAAAGTGGTAAAGTGTTAAGAAATAAAAGAATCCTACCTGTGTCCAAAGAAACAGGCTCTGTGTTGTCGGTGCATTATAGGGCTGGCTGTCACCGTTGATCGTATAATTAGTTTTGACTTTGTTGCTGTCGGTGCTCAGTTGTTTCACGAAAGGCACCGAATTGCGCAAGTTCTCCTCCTTAGCGCTCTTAATTTCCATTTCCATTTTGTATTTAAACTCGTTCCCCAAGCTGATCTGACGCAACTGTTGGAAATGGCGCCGAGTTTTCTCGAAAGAGTCCTGTTCGTCTTCGCTACTGCTTTCAGTAGACACGTTCTCCGGGATGGCGGCGTAGTTGGGCGCGAGGGTCCCCTGGGAGCCGCACCGGCAACCCTAACAAATGGTAAACATAATACTAAATAAATGCATATAACCCCTCTCCCCGGATTCTCAGCTCTGCATCTGAATTGCATCTGTTCAGTCAATCCTTTCTGGGCAATCACCGGCAAAATGTCATCCTCGTTAACCTTCGCCGTAGCCTTAATGGCCCTGTTCTCTCTCATCGATGCTCGTCCGATGCTGCACTCGAGGTCCCCGAATCCGGTACGCATACCTGACCAGGAAGATCATAACGCGGTGCATACTAATATATGTGCAGAGAATTGTGCCCGGAGCCAGCGACTCCCTCTCCAAGTGGCTAGCCAACATCGGTATGCACAATTTCAACTGGGTCTGGGATGACAGTCCCAGCAACTCGAGTGCTAGACCAAGTGCAACTCCAACTCCAAGCTCTGGCCACCGGCACCCAAGCTCGAGTCCCAGCCCGAGTTCCAGCTGGAGCCACATTCCCAGCTTCAGTCCGAGCTCGACTCCCAGCCCGACTCCCAGCCCGACTCTTCACTACTACGACCCCTACGCCACTTACTTCGTGTATCCCACCACGACCAGTACGTCCACCTTTCACGGCTGGGACATCCACCACCCTTCTCCATTAAGTACTCCCGTGCATAACATTCTCGAAACTCCTACGCCCTTTTCGAGTACCTATCACCCTACCGCCACGCCCATGCTGTCCTGGGGACCGCGTCCAACGCCGTCCTCGTTTGTTAAGGTGACGCCGTCGCGCACACCATCTTCCTCCCCTGTGAGGGTGACCCCATCCCCTTTAAACAAAAACGGTATTATTGCCTATTTTTAATAAGAATTACAATGAAATATACAGATTGTAATAAAAAATTAC
>JAOCNA010000012.1:5679959-5693532 GCA_026546675.1 Papilio helenus | reverse complement strand
GGAAGGGAACGTGGATTTGACGGTGGAGGAGACGCATAGGAAGGGGAAACATCCTCTTATGTGCGTCTCCTCCTCCGAGGCTTAAGGGTAGGCAACGCATTCGCTATTCCAAATGTCTATGGGCAGCGGTCGCCTCGCCAATTTGGCGGATTCAGGTGGCCAATTGCTCGTTTGCCACTTTATCATAAATAATATAAAAAAAAATACAATATTTAATGCCAGTACAGTTACCATACATAAGTATCTATGAATTTGTATATAAACGTCTTTAGCCCTAAATTATTTACATCTTCTCTTGAGAGGTTAGATTACAATACGGTTATCTATGGTATAAAGTAACTCATTAAACTAACGTTACCTATAATATTTTATTGCGCAATATAAAATGATTATTAAGTACATCCGTACCTTATCTGTATCGATCAAAGAGATAGCAAAGCATCGAACATCATATTATTTTTCATCAAACCTTGTTTTTGATTTGCATCACATTAGGACACAGAATAGACATAACAAATTTTCCATTAAAGGTTGTTCTGGGTTGTTTCCATAGCACAAAACGGGCACAACAAATACGGACAAGATGTAGGTTAACATAAATAGACAATGAATGTTAAGGATCTAGGCCATATCTGCAGATCTCGACGCCAGACTTGTTAGTTTGAATCAAAGGTTAGCTAGTTATGAATAGAGGCCAAAGGAAGATACCAATGTTGAAATATAACTTCAATACTTATAATTAATTTCAATATATTATTTCCCCATAATACTTGACTACATTGAATATACCACGTACGCTAAGTTATTATAAGTGTCGTAAAATTGGTATCGACGAAATATGACAGGATTTGAGAATTTTGAATCCATGACTATAATTCAATATGGCACAACACTCGTGGATGGATTCTAAATGAGAGAATTCTAAAAGTTTTTTGTATAGTTCCTTTTAAAACATTTCAATATTTTGTCGAGGTGATGTTTCCAAATAACATATCTTAGTTATCTCAAAGGTAAAATATTTAATTGGCAATAGGTTAGTCACGTTCTCGCAAAACTGACGGTCGATGGGGTCAAAGTGTCTAATATGAAGGCCTCGTACTAGCACGATGTAACTTTATGACTCGGAAGATAATGTGGTCGATGTTAAGCAGTAGACAATAAAAGACTATAAACGCTTACTTCTTATTGTCCTATGTCCTCGAAGTGGAGCAGAGACTAGTAAAGGCTATTAAACTCTAAATTTGCTCTAAAATATCTGACAATCGGTTACAAGTCAAGTTAGATAACAGCCAACGAACACCTAATACGCTTACAATCAAAAAACAAAAGTTATCATTTTGCTTGGCTAAATATAAACGATACCTAAGCATTCTCAGAAACAATACCAATCATTTTTTCGGAACGTGTACCAACAAATTCCAGTAACAAAATTGAAGTATTTTAATTTCTGTCGATTCTTTTCCTGGTGTACTATTTTTTTGTTCAATACCTTGAAAGACGATTGGCATTTCAACGGAATGAAACGAGACACGTTCCGCCACACCCGGCCAGGCCTCCGCTGTCGGCCAATCGCGCGCCGCCGCCTGTAATCAGTACTTTCAATGCATTGGCCTTTGCTCAGCCTTGGATGAAACAATCATTGCGTCAGCCGACAATGATTTTTGCTAATTTCCAAATACCAATTATACTTATGATATCATACATCTTGTAACAGACAAAATTGTTACACGCTAGATAACTCTAGTAATGACACGCTGCAGTATCAAAATACAAATATATTTTTTAACTTATTGGATTACTGGTTGGAAGTTATTGGTTGGTTAACACACATCTGTATGAAACAGGCTGACGGAAAATGACAAAAGCCTCGAGAGACTACAGATTTCTTGACTGAAAATAGGTATGTTGCTTTACCTACTTTAATCTGCCTTTACCTAAAGTGCACAGTTAATAATTGTATCCAAAGTAACTTGTATGGTACAAGTTACTTTAAATACAATTACTAACAGAAACGAGATTTAAAAAGCTTTTATTTATTTAAAAAGTAGACGTTGAGGTATAATAAAAAATAAAGCCATCTTTGGTATTAGTAGATCAACGATTATCCACTCTGGTAGGTATAATTATAATGCTATGGCGCCATAAAGTAAATCATTTTACAAATTGATGGACTTGCTTATTAAATACCATTAAAGATCATTACAATGCAGCACAAACTAAGGCGTAATAAACGATGGATAAACAATGATATTCAGCATCGTATGCGGTGTTGTCAACAGTTTTATTACCGTAATTGAATCGCAATTAGAAGATTCCAGATGTCTGATCGGCTTTAATTTCCCTTCGTTCACATTTTTCTACCTATGACACGGAAATATGAAGTAAACAAATTGTTCCAGGTATTTACCATTGCTTTTATGTTGGTGTAATTTATTTTGCGTACAGTTTTAAACGTTTTTTTTTTAAAGGAATATACTCCCAAAACATGGACATGGAGAGAAGAATACTAAATGGAATATGATGAAAAGTTAATAGCCGGTGAAATATATCTTAACATATATATATACAACTGGCATGTAGTTACCTAATACATTTTTTATTGCACCTATCATACAGTAACACGTGATACCTAACCCTTCTAAGGACCGTAAAAGATTCCATACTCAAATAACATGCCGTGATTCTGCGAAGAGACTAGCGCTCTACCTACAACAAAAGCTTGTTTATGTAACGTTACACTGACAGCCATTGCAGCAATGATGAAATGAAACACCTTAAATTTTCTAGAACATTCGTGCGCAAAAAGGTTTGTTAGATTAGCGATGGAGTGGAGTACCAATCAAGAAATCGATTTAAATGATTCATTGACAATCAATTTATTTATCATTAACGTTTCGTTTTATGTTAAAAATTATTGTACGCACCGTTGTTTTTTTTACGAGTGTAGATTATCTTTACCCTAACACACCTTAAAATATTTGTCGCGTAAACCTTATCACGTCCAATCAGTTTAGAATCGCCGATAGACACAGCAAACCTTATCATTCTTGATATTAATCGAGCTAACTATGCCTATACTTCGAATACTTTAGCTGACACAAGAAATAAAAGGATCGTAATGTACACAAATTAAAATTTTTACGAAATTTGATTTTATCTATACTCATTACTTATTTACTTATCTATCTATCCTACTAAAATTATAAAGAGTAAAGATTTGTATTTTTGGATTTATGTATGTATTCGATTCACGAAGAAACTACTGGGCCGATTTTAAAAATGCTTTCACCGTTAGAAAGGTAGTTTATCTGTGAGTAACATAAGCTATATTTTTTAATTTGACGCGGACGAAGTCGTGAGCAATAGCTAGTCTTTTGTAATATGACGAAGGGCTCAGGCTTGAATTCTGCAGATGTCTTGAGTTATTAAAATATGATCTACATTATTACGTCAGATTAATTAATTTTATGCGGTATAATAAAAGAATATGTTGTCGTTACAATTGCGGCTTCAGTAAACATCCTCTGCCGGTTTACGGTGCGTGACGCACGAGAACCAAAGCCAACGCATTAAGAGGTTATACAATTCGTACCAAGATACAACGGTAAATACAGGACAATACGCACTTGCGTCAATAGCACACAGATTAAGAAGTTCTGGTGTCAAAATAATATAACAAACCTGAAGGGTACTCAATGGCAGTATTAAGGCTCCTTGACCTACTTTTTTTAATAATTCGCTAATACTGGCAATTTATGCCAATTCGTCAACGTGATTGATGTGTGATCTAAAAAGTTTTTTTTTCATAATAATTGCATTTATTAAAATGTGACACGTTTATTCGATGAACCCATCCATCTACTAATATATCTAAATGATTAAGATGCTGCGCTAGATTTGTACAAGAGATACTTTTATCTATACTAATATTATAAAAAGGAATAATTTGTATTTTTTTATGTATTGAAATAACTCAAAAACTACTGTACCATACTACTGTACTCAAAAACTTCTAGGCACAACAAACATGTTATAATTATTGTTAATTTCACGCGGAAGAAGTAGCGAGCAACAGCTAGTACTGAATACGTTTATACAAGTCCAGCGATCCGCCCCAGCTTCGCCAGATGGCAAAGAATAAACGTCTCACATCTTTTCTGTCATATCCATACTCTTCCCGTTGATGACTCGTTTATTAGATGTCTTATGTTACTCTGTGATAATGTTGCCTTCCAAGGGCGAAAGAATTTCTGAAAATAGTTCAGTTGTTTCGGAGCCTATGCAAACAATCAAATCTTTCTTTATAATATTAGTATAGAAATATGGTATGACCTAAGTGTGCGTTACAGTAAAACAATATCAGTGAAATATCGTGAGTCTTTACATTTTCAATACGTCGCGTCGTAACAAGCACGTGTATGTTCATGAGTTTTAATTCGAACGATAAGAAACGTTAAGTTGAACGTTTCATGGCAACTCAATATAAATGTATTTGCTGTTTCGGTAAATACCGACGGTATAATTTTCATTATCTCTTCCACAGACATTGCTATCTATTTAATGCGACTGACGACGTTTTTTTTTCATAAAATTTACTTTACAATATTTTCGACAGTTCCTCAAAATAATGGAGGTTATTCTTCAATAGCATTTGTATGTTTTGACGATTGACAACTTTTGTTTCCAATGTGTTAGTATTACATTGTAAACATCTTCTACGTCACCAAATAAAAGCCAAAACACGAGATAGAAATGTTAAAATTACATCATGTGGTGTAACAAAACATTTTCTTAAAACGAAATATTTGTAGCTAAGACCTGTGTTAGCGTTTAGTCATAGACTACACAAGAGAAATCCTATCATAAAGGGTTGTACACACAGGTATGTCTGGAGGTCAGTGACGTCAGGCGATTAGAAAGTCAAGTCGCAGTACCGCCGGCGGGGGTGTGGCCCGACCGGTACAAACGCACTCACACCACCAACACGCCGACGTCTAACTCCGTCACGCCAGTTGGCAACCTCCACGCGGCGTTGCATCAGAATGTTTGCGATATAAATTCCTTATCTTTCCACTAATCATGAATCATATTACACACGGGAATGATCATCCAAAAATAAGCATGAATGTCGTATAATTCAAATACCTACAAAGTGTAATCCAAAATGAAGTAGATATGTCATCATCCTTTTAGTTACACTTTCATGAGTTTGTTTTTTGTTCCTATTTTAAAATACCGCAAAAGCTATCCCTTCTTAGGCAGTAACATAAGTAATTAAACATACTACAAGAACTCAAATTGAGTGTTGTTAATCTATGTCAACAGTACTGTTCTTGGAAATTAAGAATATGAATTATCCTTATATAAATTTGAAAGTTGTTTTGTGAATAATCATAGAGAAGTATGTGCTCATTAAAATAAAACGTTCGAATTACATACAAACATGAAACAAACCTACATATACTCTACATTTATCAAAATGTTTGCGGACGTTTTCCACGTGACGGGTAAGGCATTCCCGTTTAATAATAATTTTTTGGCACATGTGGCATTGTACAATAATTACAATATTTATCCGTTAGTGAGGCAACAGGCAGCTGGCAAGCTCCCATTGGCCGGCTGCAGCGAGCCCCCGCGCGTCACGCGATAGCGCGCCCGCACTCGTGACTGCGGTCACATTCGTCTTACAAAACAATTCCTATTATTAAAGACACACCCACATTACAATGATGAATCAAAAAGATCTGTTTTTCAATATTGTCTTCGGAAAAACCGTAATACCTCAAAAGATAAGTATATTTGTAGTACATTTGATACAAAAACTTGTGACTGTAGTTTGTTTAAATATGAATATCGTTAATGAGCTGTATTTCAATTCCTTTTACTTCGTGGATCTTCTTGTAACATATCCATGGGCTTCGCTAGCCGATCATCTAAGCTAGATCTAGGGGGGGGGGGCAGCTACCATCAAAATGGTCATTCGTATTAGTTTTCACGTCTACTTCACATTTTAGGAGTCACTCTGCACCTGCCTTCTTTGCCATTGTTCTTATTCGACAAAATGTAACATCATTTTGAGAATTTAGTCTCCATTTGTTTGAAGAGTAGCTCTTCTATGTACACGCGTTATTATCACAAAAGAGGAAACAAAGAGTTTGGCACGTACTCGCTCGGTGCGACACGTACCGAGATAATATAATACTTTTCGACAGACATTGTTTAGAAAGAGAATTGAAATTGCACACATACTAGCGCGGAGAATGTAACTAACGGCTCTCAATCTGCTACTAATCTGTTATAAGGTTATCTAATAAGGAAAGCAGATCCTACCAACATAGGACAGACAGAATGTATCACGGATATAGCGTTATTTTCCAATTTAATACATACACGTGCCTGCCATCACTACTAATACTAGTTTTTGAGAATTTGGCCAACTATCCGGTTTAATAAATTTCATTTTCTTTAATGTCACCGGTTTACGTTATTTTTAAATTTTAAATAAATACCATTTAATAAAACACGTGTATAGTTTTGTTGCTAAGTGTTTGAGCAAAATAATAATTCTTGTTAATACGGACACACCCACCCGATGGAACGATGAATCAGGTTTTTTACTTGTGTTTTCCTCAAAATCAGCAATTTTGCCGTAGTAACACATTAGCAACAAGTTAGGTACATTACGAAATTAATTCTTATTGATTACGACGTTATAATTAATTATATATGTTTAGGGATCTATTACTATTTTATTTGCATAGTCACTATACCTACCTATAACGCTTTCTTCGATAGGTCTTTGTGAAATTAGTCGTGATTGATGATCCAATGATAATGATGTTTGATTTGTTCATATAAGCTAGTAGACCTATCTATAACTATAGCTTTAACAGACAAATAAGTCGAATGATGACCAAATCTGACTACTCATAAAGGACGTACAATACATGCAAGCAGTTCCCGAGCTGAACATTGATTAAAACGCACCCTTTACCAAACATATAAGACTTGCAACCATTTACAATCACATGCTCCTCTAAATCTAAGGTACCTAATACCCTTTATTTTATTTTAACTAAACAAGAATTATTTAGATTAGATATCATCATCATCTCCTCAACCTTATCCTACTCCCGTAGGGTCGCCATTTTTTAACATGTCTTCTGTAATATCTTCAAAATCAACTTTCTGTCCAATACCATGTTTGATATATTTCTCGACGTTGTACCACTGGTCCGCTAGCAATGGTACACCAAGGAGGGGAACACCAGCTATGATCGCTTCATCAGTAGACTGCAAGCCTCCTTGTGTTATGAACAACTTTACATTTCTATGTCCTGCAATGTGTGAAGATTTTTGTTACATTTGATCAAAAATATATTGAGCACTGTTTTGACGAAAACATCTCATAAGCATTTTTTTATTTTTTGATATATTATAAGTTAGTTATAATTTCAAATTACTTAATAAATCCGCTTGCGGTACCCATTGAAACACTTTTATATTGTCGGATTTTACAATGCCCTCGTTATCTCGTCTCCATATTACATTGTACGGTAATTGAGAAAATACTTTTTCGAAAATCAGTATTTTTTCTGACGGCAGTAAAGTCAGATTTACATTTGTACCAAAACTAAAGTATATAACACCATTTTCTGAACTGTCTAGTAGTTGTTGAAGATCCTGAAACAAAAACATGCAAACTTTAAGAACGGGCGCTCACCTCTGACTAAACTATCACACAACTATTGTGCGATTGTCGATTGTTTCGCAGTCAATTCAACTGTAAAGTTGCACAACTAAAAATCGAATAGTGTGCGCACCTCCATATAAGCTCGTAAGAATCAAAGCGAGACTAAACAGTTGTGCAATTGTTTAGTCAATGGTGTTCACGCGCTCTCAATGTACCTTTCGACTGCAGACACCTTGTATTGTTACATATTTTATTCTCTGTTTTGTCTAAGAGAAAGTAAGGGATAGAAATATTTGTTAAAACAAGTGTCAGTACGGTGGACTAGGGTAAAATATTTTTTATAAGAGAAGGTGAACAATGTATAGGGAAACGTCCTTCCGCAAAGCCAGAGAAGAGACTTCCCAGACAGTCCCAGTAATTATTTTATAAGGTTAAAATTTTAACATTGCATCAACAACTTGGACTTAAGAACGAAAAATAATAATAACAAAACTTACCTGTGATAAAGTTTTAGATGTGCGTGCTTGGACTTGTAAACCACCCATATATATGACGTTTGGTGGTACTGGATGATTACCTTCCCAAATAGGATGTAAATTTACAAACAACAAGTCAACATAATTTTTTAGAACACTTATCGGTGGTGTGTCTGGTCCAAATAGACTCTTGAGCACTTCATTTTCTTTTTCCTCTCTAATTTTAACTTCGTAATTAATAACAATCTGATTGTATACTTCTTTTGCTTTTTCTAATAACGTTAAATTGTATAGCCTCTGTCGGAACATACTATGGTATAATATAGGATGTGTTGGTATTTGGACTCTATCGAATTAAGGGTTAAGAGACTATACCATTGCTTTTAATTTGGCAATACTTATTCGGTTTTTTTGGTATAAAAATCTGGTAAAAGTTTTGTGTTTCTCGAAGGACTGTGACAGTAGTTAGTAAAGCTAATGCTGATTTAATTTTAGAATTTATATGATTTAAATTCAACAAATACAACATCCCTATGAGAAAAAAAATCACTTATATAAAAACCTTTACAACTTTTGTTTTTCGTACGTTCAGAAATATGAAAAGACAGTCACTTTATGAGGGGCGAAACTATTCGCAGCTCAATCTTCAGTTGTTTCTCGGATATGGTATCATTTAGTTGCAGTTACCGCGCAAATTGGCCGCTTTCTACGTTTCCAACGGCTTCAGTGGAATACTGCCAACATAAATATACTACAACGACTGGAAGTGTTATAACAATATTTTAAAAATATATCTTATTCTTAGTAAGCAACGGATGCTTTTAAGATCGTTAAATTTAACAGAAATGAACGAACAGAATGACTTAAGGAAATCGAACGAATAAAGTTAGTTAAAGTTAAGAAATATTTAAATTGTTGCTGACCAATTGCTAGAAAAATTAACGTTGAGTGCATTGATTTGTTTCTTTGAATAATTTAAAAAGGCTAAGACCTGTGCACGAGTACAAGTCGGGTTACCAAGCAGAAACAGCACTAACAAGCTCAAGCCGTATTAGCCTAATATTGTAACGACGGCGTAACAAATATCGAGTTCTTGAACTTAAAAACAAACATGTGGAACATTCAATTACGTACAATATTTTTTATTTTTTTAAACGTCTAAAATATATGAAATATTTTTGTTGTTACGTCTAGTTTCCGTATCTCTATATGAAAGGCATGGGACGTGCGACAACCGTGAAATATTTTACGATTCCTGAGACATAAGCCTATGGAGAGCGGCTGAACCTTCACGTATTCGTCCCCATTCGGTGATTTGTTAAGAAGAACTAGTGTTGTTACTAGCGCATATTTCTTGTTGAAGGTTAGCATTTATTTTGCTTCAATATTGTACACTTTATACCTATGCTACGCTGTAGTTTATGTGCTTATTATAAATATATTCACGGCGTGTGAGTTGTTCCTTATGACATTAATACTATCAAAATAATTTTAAATTAATCAATAACAGAAATAAACATCACTAAGTTTTCAAGGAATCTTTTAACTTTGTCGGAGTGAACGAGCGGTTTGTAGAATTCCATTCCGAAGGCAGATCATATACACGGAAACTAACCTCCATTGTGGGCGTGCGTGTGTCGGAGATAATGAAAAAATAATCGCGTAACATTAGAAACAGTATCCTTAGTTGACCATCATCTTAATTGATAACTTCACAACACACTCTAATCGAATAATAAACATTTGCAGATATTAACCAATTGATTTTATAATAATAAAACGCACATTTCCACCATTTTATGCCAACTGTCATCAGTCATTCGATCACCGCCTTAACATCTATTATGCCCGATGCACATTCAGCCAGTACTCGAAATTATTAGTTGCCAGTAACTTTAATCATTCAAAAAGAATCCATCATTTATCTATTTACTTGTGCGTCTTTAGAACTTACGTCGTCTGATAAATAGTATTGATAATGTTTTTTCCAATTCATAATACTTTCCCAGACTGTCTGATCCAACCAGACAGAATTAGGTAAATGGTTTTTCCAGCATGGTAAAGTTAAATATGCTAGAGGGAAACGGGGCTTAAAATAATTTATACTTTCATTTAGAATATTGGAAAACGATTCATACACTGAGACGATTAACAATACTAAGATAAGTATTTGGTTAAATGTAATTCGTATTGCAAATATCCCCGCAATCCCATTGAGTTATTGCTCAATCATATGTTTACAAGCCTGTAAATCAGTTCGATTAATCCCTTTGTGATTACACTCCGCTCATGGCTGGATCCTACCACCGTTTATATGAAATAAATACATCGAATTCAATCTTAATCTAAATACAAAGTTTATTTATAAATAACAGCAAAGTTTATTTTTAAAAATTGATCGAAAATAAGACAAAATTACTTATTGCTTAACTTTGTAAATAATAAAACAGTTACTTATATAAAGTTAATAAGACTTTGATTAGTTATATTTAAGTAGACTATTTGTATTATAAATGGCTTGCCTTTGTTTATACTAAACGTCTCGGCTTTTGATTTAACTCGGATAAAGCGTCCAAAAATCAAGTCATAAAACCTTTTCGTCTCCATTAAAGTAATTGATTCGATAAGACATGGGAAAAGTTTCTATTTGACAAGGGACCGGCTCTATGAGTAACGCGGAATCTTGGGAAATATAAAAAGAAAATAGATTTACTTTGGTCTTTTTTTAACGAATACATTGGCTTTTTACATTCCCTTTGATATTGATAATTTAAAAAGATAGATAAATTTTAATTTCAATAACCCTTTTCTATCATATTCTTCGATTTAGTTTGATAATGTTTTTCTATCAACATTTTACGCCTGAAAATGATAAATGTGTTGATTTAACTGCCCTTAAGCGGTCTTTAAATTGAACCGCTGCAATATTTGCAAAGCACTTTGCGACGGCACATTCTGTAGCCAAAATTCACCCAGCCATCGAAAAAAGAAAACTTTCTACTTTTTTTGTGAAATAAAAAATCCCATAAACAGGTTTTAATTTCAATATAAACATTTCCTTTTTTAAAGTATTTTTACTTTAAACTTCTTTTCATTGTGGCACGTAAGCGACCTCTTTTGTTACTTCTCTAAAAGTCGCAGCCTTTAGTGTAGATCGTTTTATTTTATATCGCACATATGCAGGTCCTTTTGCAAATTTTAACAGAATTGCAGTGAATAAAAAAATACCCCAGTGAGATGTAATACAGTCTCCGTGTTACGGTTTACTGAGTTCACGCACTTTTTATCAAATGAAAATCATATTAAAATGTTATAAAAACCTTTCAGAATAAACAAACACGTTTAAATGCAAAATTTTAGATGGTTGGATCTCAATATAAATTGGCACAGTCTGGAAGAGTACAAGGGTTACTTATCAAGTTTTTTAAAATTCTCTGTCGACGAATTCGCGGCCAAAAGCTAGTAATCACATAAATTATATAGTAAGTAACTGATAAAAAGTCTCGTGTTTGAAAAGAAAATGGAGCCAACAAAAACAGTTTTTGTTATTTTATAGAATGTATAGATTGTGAAAAGAAAGCTTTGCCAAGGCCAGTATATTAATGAGTTTCTATTAAAATGACATGAAAAGGTACATATTTTCAAGGTCGGCTATTTGCGCATAGCTCTACTGGTAATGCAGAAATCAATAAAGTGCGGTCATTATTACTATCTGATTAATACGTTTTTCAGTGTACAATGTGTTATAAATAAATAACTAACTCTTAAACACTCACTTGATAAATAATTACAGACAAGTTTGTTACAAAGATGAAGTAATATTCAATTATATTAAATCATGCAATCGTGAG
Source organism: Papilio helenus (assembly GCA_026546675.1). Taxonomy (NCBI): domain Eukaryota; kingdom Metazoa; phylum Arthropoda; class Insecta; order Lepidoptera; family Papilionidae; genus Papilio; species Papilio helenus. Next base: position 5,681,512 of record JAOCNA010000012.1, on the reverse strand, counting down.
TAAATATTCTTAAAGACCTGTCTTAACCTTTAAAGCAAATTAAAAAGAATTTTCTCTCTTCCTTCCCCATAAATCATTTTCATAAGCAGTCGCTAAAATACCATGAGGTGCAATAAAATCGTAAATTCGATATAAAAATTAGTGGCGTTTGTCGAGCGTTTTGCTATCATAGTGCGTGGCGTGGGGCCGGCGGCCCAGTGGTGCCGTAACTTCACGCGCGGCCGCCGCCGGTAACGAGCAGCCACATAAAACAAAATGCCAGCGCAGAAGGGATCCTCTAAATTTACTTAAATGCCAAATAAACTGCGAATTGCTTCGCCATTTATGAAAAAGGCTAGTTTCTCTTTGATATTGTAATGTAGGCTTGTTTAAGAAAATGTTTCCTTTGATTACAAGAAAATAATTTCAGAAATTCTTCGTGACGTGACTGTAAAGAGAAAATAAATTGATCCTAAAAATGGAGCAAGAAAATTATGAAATGTTAAAATCAGCTACTAGTTCTTAAATTGACTAATTCTCAAATTGAGTTTGTGATATTTATTAAAAAAATTGTTTTCTATTTTATTTATTCAAATTAAAAACCTTGCCAGTATTTAAGTTTTCGCGTATTGCATTTAATTTGTAATCTGTATGTAAGCGGCAATTAAGTGAAAATGAACGTATCGTAAATAGGAAACGTTTTACAACGCGCTCCTCGCAAACTTTGTCTGCGATTGCTACGTTGATAAGAAAAAGTTGGATGGATACCGGTAAAATACGAAACAAGTTTTTATGGTAGGTAATAATTATTATTTAGGATATAAAGGTGTAAAATCGAAACTCGCTATACCAGTAAAATACTTTAACATTATTTTTTAGTGTAGATTTTGTTTTAAATGTCCACGATATTACAAAAAAATTATTTGTTTGATTCTGTTCAACCGTAATGTGATATATTTGTAGATTTACATCTATCTATTTATTCGATAATATTGTCAATTAGAAACACGGTTATTATTTAATTCTACACGGACGAGTAAGCAACAGCTGCACCAACATTCTCGTGAATTTTGTTTCAACAGATTTCTACGTAGCATGAAAATAATGCATATGGAATGTGTAAATCATTTGTTATATACCACGATATCTGCTGATGGAATTGGGCGCTCAGCGAAATCATAGCCATATGTCACACAGTTGCTGCATTGCTACATTTCTCCGAATCTGACGGCCAGTTCGATTTATGAAATACTATCTGCTCCATACCGACATTGTGTTGGACGAATCGACGCTGTGTTCCGACTTAATTTGGTTTGATTTTTAATTAACTATACAGTTTTCGTGTATGAATTCTTTACTTCGTTTAGGTGTTCTCTGTGTGTTGGGATGCAGAGTACTGGTAATACGTTATCACTGCCATCAGATTATGTCAGTCCATAGGCCTTTCGTTAAAATACTTGTGAATGTTAATACTGGAAATTCGACAAAAAAGTGGTATCACAAGAATATTGCTAAATAATAAAGAAAAGTTATCTGAAGTAATTAATTATATTAATAATTATCTCAACGCTCTT
>JAOCNA010000012.1:5600253-5611170 GCA_026546675.1 Papilio helenus | reverse complement strand
TCCGGGTAATCTCCAAAACGGCTGGGCCGATTTCGACCGGACTTTCACTGAAGGGTAGCTGACATAGACGGGCATATTATACCTTTATCTTAATATTGCGTTGACGAAGTCATGGGCAACAGCTAGTTGATAATAATTGAAGATTGTAACTCGTAAGCAAAGATTAAATGAAAGTTGTGACAAGTAAAATTTATCCGTTACATTGTTTTCTTAAGATAATTTGAAATAATTTAAGTAAAGTGAATTTACACTAAGCTAAACTAAAGAGGCGTGAAATGTTCGTAGCGGGAAGTATTTGACCTGACGGATAAATTCCGCAGACAATACACGCTAATGAATAAAGTTGGGACTTTAACGAAGTAAACTTCGGAATTCTCATTCAGAATTAATTACATTTTACGATATTGTAAAGTTAATTTTATGAAAAAGTATCCAACATAAAGTGAAAACAAATCAATTTAAGTATTTGGTATTCATTTCAAAATTTATATTTTTTTATTTATCTATGAGAAATATGCACAATCTCTGATTTACTTATAAAAAATCGTCTGGAGTCGAAAGGAAAGATTATTGATATAATGACAAATAGTTGAACGTCGTTCGTAAACAATGCATTAAAAAGTAAAAAAAGGTCAAGTACTGATATCCGAGAGAAAAAATGAAAAATCATTGGTATTTCATGTATTTGCATTCATGAATCGTATTTTGCATCCAGAATTTTGGAAGTCAAATTTAACAGTCCTTTCATATAAGAGAATGAGTCGGAATACCCATATCGAATCACCAATTTCCGATAGAAACCACTTCAGTTATTACGTAGGGATAGGAATTTTGCCAAATTGTTCCATTCCCATTTCGATCCGACACGCCTTTGAAATATTAGACACATATCGCCATAGATTCTTTACCTAGAAATACTTGTCCCGCGATCAGATATGAAATATTTCTTACAACAAAGATCAAAACTTTCAACACTTCTTGATAAATGATTAATGAAAAAAAACGAAATATCTGAATGGATTCGTCACTAGACGAATGAGCAAGTTATTGATTAAAATTAACAGCTTCTTATAAAATCAGGTTTAAGATGTTACAACTAAGTCATAAATGTCTCTTGAGAACTGGTACACGCGCTACAAGAAACACAATACTTTATATAAGAACATAAATATTTTAACACAAATAATATAATCTTGCCGATTCGCGATTTCTTGCGGCATATCATAAGTCAACATCCGTTGATCCGTTTAGTTTACTTTTTATAAGAACCCGTATTTATTCTCAAGAAATATCACAAGAAAAAAGGAAAAAGGTGCAATTATAGCTAACACAATAAGAAAGCAGACAACAAATAAAACGAATCAAATTTTGTTTTTCGCTTCAGTAGCTATGCCTTCAGTTAACCGAATAACATTGGAGGAAAAGGTCGAAAGTCGGTAAATAAATGGATAAAATTTTGACATAGTAACATGAATAAAACGAAACATTGGTTCATATTATACTGAATAAGACCGCCTTTTCTTTTTTCACAGGTTACAATTGTATTGAAATATGAAGCGAACTAATTAAAAATCCAATAAGTTCGAAGAAACTCGGAGAAAATAATTTGATGAAATAAATGAACAGATAAAATACAAATCCATTGTGTATAATTCTTACATTTCTTCTATTACCGAATAATCTCAAAGCGAAACAGTTGCTAACTGTTCCGCTTTGAGAAAATGTTTACGAATTCTATGAATTAACATTTTATATTATATTTACAGTGGAAAAGGTGTCTAAGAATTATGTGAAAAATAAAAACAGCATCTAATATCAGGAGCGAGAGAAGTGACAAATCGTTTCATGGGATTGGAACAGATGGCGTCTTTTCCCGTCCCGATTTACTTTTGGGCCATGTGTTCTTTATGTGAAATAATTGAGCATTGACTATTTATGTCCTTCTTGTTGCAACAAATGATTACATACTACACTGCACACATATGTAGCATAGCAGTTTGTAATAATATCATTTTTACCGGTATTTCCCAACCTTTACCTACGATTTAGGGTCCTTCAAGAAGCGAGTATATCACTTCCTCATAGGCCTGCAACGCATCTGCAATTCCTCTGGTATTGTAAATATCCATGAGCGTCGATGAATACCTCGGTATTTCCGCAGCTCGTTTATTCCGCCTCTTATAAAAAATAAATCTAAATAGATCATGATTGAACGGTTTCACTTACAAATGTACTAATAAAAGGTTTATTGCTTGGGAATTTTCGCTGTACTTCAAAAATAACTACATTAATTTAGATAATAACTTGACTTAGGCTTTATGTTTTCTAAGATCTAAAAATAATCGTTATAGCTCGGCCCATAAACAGTTTAAATTTTATTTCATAGCTTTCCAATTTCTATTTGCGATAACTATGCTGTTTTGGACGAAAGCGCTTGGTCATTTACTTACATAAATTGTGAAACAGCGGTGTTGTTGAGTGTCGTTATGGCTTGTTTGCTGAGAGACGGCAGCGGCGGCGGCATCGTTTCCGGGGAACCGGCGTCGCATCGCATTTATTGTGCGTTTACTTGTTCCGCATGAATAGATGGCCGGAGTATGCATTTATCAAACATATGTCCGGTGTCGATCGAAAGGCCGTGGCAGCCGCCGCGGTAATCTTGTCCGTGACTTGCAAGTACAATGCGCGGTTTATTGCCGCACGCCGATAGGGGGCGCTGCCCGATGTCGCTCCACACCATTTGTCTCCGCTAGATACGTTATTTCATTGTAAAATTCTAGAATTTGTCCCTAAGATGTCTGATACATTTAACTGTTTTATTTTACAAATTTAAAAACTCAAATGGTCAATCAGAGATGTACTTGTATGCTGGTAACAGTGACAGGACTGGCCTGACAGCAGAAAACAGTGTTTCTATACACTACAAGAGATTTTGACGTATCTTGTACTTAGTTGAATATGTATAGCTCATGTTCTTGTTCTTGTTACATTTGTGATTTTAAAGTTTAGACCAAAAGGCCTAATGTGATCTTATTTCTAAATCCCAAAAATTTAAATATAAAGTAATAACAGATGCGTGACATCTATTTCATTAAAAGTCGTAGACTGTAAAAATACATGTATTTTAAGTAAATGCAGAACGATATAAAAACATTTTATGCGCATCATATATTCGCGCGATATTTTCAATGGAAATTAACCACAATTTGTCAGTCATAAAAAGAGAACGACCCTTTTTTCGTATCAACACGGCACGTAGCTTTTATTGAGTAGAAAATTATATGCAAAATCACGGCGTAAGTCACGGACCGACGTAGAGGTAGGGGGAGAATAATTAATGTTGCAGCGAGCGGCGACGTACGAGTTTTGTTTTTAGCAACAAGCTGTATCCTCCGCGGAACACATTATCTTAATTTTGCCAAACAATATTGTTGGGGCTTCGTTTGAATTTGAGGGGATCTGTGGAATGTTGGTAGCCGTTTGAAAAACGTGGTGCGCGCGTAATGACTGTTTGGTCAGATCGCCGTCAAGTGGTGCATGCCGCTCTTACAACATTCCAATTAGAATTTCGCCTTGGAAGTTGAATAAATTGGAAAACTTTACATCAAAAGAAATAATTTCAATCTTAAATGGTTCATATTTACACTTAGGTATTACATTCGATTTACTATTTTATTGTTTTTGAGTTAGAGGTTTTGATCTGTGAAATCTCTCTATTACTAAAAAAACTGTGTGCCAAAAGTAGGGAGAAAAGTGTCCAGTGTACAAATTGTTTCGCATACAGTGAATCTTTATAAGTTAAAGTGAAGTACGCAGTCATTTGTTATTCTAATTTCATTGAAACACCAAGTTATAAAAATTAATAAAAAACCACACTGAAACTGCAAGTGAAAGCCTCGCGTAGGAACTGAGCGCCGCAAGCCACCATTGTTTAACTAAATTAATTACCACTTGGGCCCCCTTTTGTTCCGTTCTAATGTTTAGTTCACTAAAACTTTCTTGAACACCTTCATGTAAAAATAATAGCACCTTACAGTCTCAAGTTTAACATAATAGCGCTGCCTTTGAAATACGGAGAAGAAAGACTTAGTTAGGAGCATAGTTTAACTTCGCTAAAAGAGAATTATATCAGCTTTGACTTTTGCTTTTTGTCTGACTTTAGAAATTATGTGAATGTGGGTATATGGAGATTACCAAAAATATTATCACTTAAATTATCACATAAATTTTAAGTAGAAAAAAATCATTTTACGCCTCTTAGTTTTCCAACTAATAATTGACAAATTAAACTTTGAACGCAACATAGGAGCACTTAGTTGACCATCGTTGCACTACTAAGAATTTGCGTATAAATTAGAGAGCAAACTAATGTATAGTTACTAGTTTGGTCACAGCGTAGCAAGTCTGGGCGGCAAGGCAGCTCGAGGACCTCCTAACAAGTAAACTATCTCGACCCGTAGCGAATAATAATGCACAAAATGCTCCGACAGCGCGACAAACAGCAACGACACAACGAACTTCAGACGATATCTTTAAATAAGTGTTGCCCGAAATACAACTACGAACTGATGTTTTACGCTGCAATCGAAAACTATAATTAACACTCGCTCTTCCTTACATTTAAGTAAAAATTTATTCGAAGCTAAAAGCTAAATTTATTGTTTTTTAAAGTATCAAATCATTTCAGTGTTATCGATAGTAATTTTATTTATGGGATATGGTAAAAAACATTTCATTTACATCATGTATTATGAGAAAGCACAAACAAGTAACAATAACTGCGAGTTTTATTGCCTCTGTCGTAGGAAATAGTAAATAATCTAAATATTCATGGATCGTATTATATTGGTAGTAATTAATGTCGATGTCTTGTCACAATCTTACCAGGTTCCTTAACCTTCAAGATCAGAGACCATCCAAAGATACTACAATTAATATTAACTATAACAGTCACTTTACAATATCAACGCAGTTTGGACATTCAAATGTGAAAGAAAATCTTTTTTCAAATAATTTTAATCGTGCCCTATTCGAAATTGTTAATAAATTTTGAATAATAAAATATGACTAGGCAACTTTAACGAAGATTTTAAAACACAATACGTACATGCTTATTTTAGTTTTCTTCGCAAAAATTTTATACATGCAAGTACAACTTGCGAGGAAGTTTTTTAAAAGTTTTCTTTACTTATTTGAGGACGGTCGGAGCGCGTCGAACTCCCTAACTCGTGTTATTGAATTTAATGTACCCCAGACTCGCTCGCTACTACTTCGTTTCGATAAAATCACTTGGACTTTGCTGTCTGCCTTAATGTGAAATAAACAGCCACGTATACTATGGTAATTTGAGTAAGGTAAAGTTCAATCGCTTTAAACGCAAATTGAATTAAATTATACAAGTCAAATAACTTTGGCAATATCAGTTTGTTTTTTTGACATTGGACTTTATAGCATATTTTTTTTTTGCTATTTGAAGGCCGGTTACGTTAGTATTTATCAAATTTGTTCCTTTGGAACGAGTTTCTAACTCCTCTTTACTGAATAAATATTTAAAAATATTAGAGCCTTCAATTTTTTTTTGTATTGATTTATTCAGTTACTCATTTTATTATTTACGATGCGTAAAAAATTGTCGACTCTATGTATGTCCCAGTAATCACGTTTGATATTCCAATACATCAAACGTTGATATAACGTAAATAAAATACGAACTAAAAAGGAGCTCACGTGCAAATTTTCTTTTGGTTCGCCGCTAAAGGTTTTCTTCGGCTAACATTTACATTCGCCGGCGGAGTGGCTTCGCGCCACTCGGCCTGTTTGTGAGAACGCACTTTAATCACAGAGAACAGGTGGGAAGAGCAGATGAACAATTTTTCCTATTGGTGTTTCTTATAAAATCACGCTTTACCGGAAGAAATAAATCAAAATTTATTTGATTTTATGGCCTTCGATCAGTTATCGGAGACTAATTCTTCTTGATGAAAATAAACGTTTTACTTTTTATTTCCTAATTTATATTTGTATTTATCATGTATTTACTTAACAAATATGTTTACTTATATTTTGTAAAACTTAAATGAAGATATTAAATCAAAATAAAACTGTACATCTAAAAGGCCTTAAATAATCTTTTTAATGTCGACTTATTTTTCCAAAGTGGGGAAAAGTGTAAAATATTTGTGCGAAAGATTGAATAGCTGTATAAGAGTCAATTTTGTAGATATTTTATTACACAAACTCGTAGAGGTGGACATCGTCCGTGCGAATACTTTCACGTATTCAATTTTACGGACAAAATTTCACCGTTGATTTCTATACGTAGTTTGTAGGTTAGTATAGTCGAGTGCTACTTGAGATTTCCATTACAAAAATGTAGTGAGAAAGGAACATTGATATTATTAAAATATACATTGGCGGTGTTTGTTACGTATCAATATCCGGATTAGGTAGAATCAAATTTGGTTTGTAGGATGAGGATTTATGCAGCGCTCTCAATTTCCTGCGACGACAGCGGAACATCCGGCATGCAGCCACCCCCCGTTCGGTTGGGACTTCGCGAAGCCCTAGCCGTCGGCCGGAAAATGAAGTTGAGTTGAGCATTTGCATAGCGACACTGGGAGCGAGCACATCGGCAAATTGTTGTCGCATCGATGACTCGATCGATACGCCACATCCATACTGTATTGCTTCGGGTTTTGTATGCACTTAGCGAGCTCTCGTACCTGCGGTCTGTGTTAGTCACTTAGGATTATTAATTTGATTTCAACAATTTGTTGACATTTGTTGAAATCAAACGACTGACATCTATATCTAATAGCTTTGAAAAATGTACCCTTAACAAAAACATAGAATGCAATGGTACTAAAAATTGCTCATATGATTTAAAAAACATACATAGTAGTAGTAAAATGATTTGGTAAGACTAAGGTGGGTTTAGAGACCGAGAAGAATAATTATTCTGAGTAATACAATCAAAAAGATAAATGAATACATTTTACTTTTAAAACGAAAAAGTAAGTCGCTTTTTAAATGTCTTTTACAAATAAAAATACCTTAAATATACACACACGGAATGCTTGAACATAATCTGTAAGCAAGATCAGATATGTCGCAGCCAAATGTACAAAACTACGGCAAGGAGTTATGTGCCTTGCAATTTATATTAACGTATACGTCGGCCAATCTCCTTAGCATGCGCTTTGTAGATTGAGTTTTAAAACTCAGGTTGGCATATTTGTAACATAGCTACGAACTTGATATTTTATTTCTAACTAATAATGTATGCGACTTTTGCTTCGCTTCTATTTTATTTGAAAATGTTCGATACATTTTCTTTCGTTTCTGCTGTCGTAGGTTGTTTTACATCTTGTAACGACAATGTTTATTGATAGCATTTGATGATAAGAATTATTCTATTCATGACTATTCTTTCTCTAATTTTCAGTAATACTTTCTTCAGTATAAGAACACTATATGAATAATTGGCATTAGTCAAGTTTAATTAATTCTTTAGATAAACTATCTAATGAAATTTTACATCTAAGTCGCACGTTTTAACTTCGAAAAACATCTTTATTTTATAACTAGACAAGTATATTTCGTAGATAATGCATATTTAAAATAAATGTAAAGCATATAATAAAAGCGACAAAATAAAAATGTAGGATGACGGAACATAAATCATGATTTCTTAAATAAAATAGAAGCAGACATTGGTGATTTGTGTAAACCGTGCATATATCAACTCCTTGTCGGGGACGCACGTGCTCCGTGAGCCTTGTTACACCGTACTAGAGATGGAATAGTACTCTATGATATAGGGCTGCCTGCAATCAAATTTGTGTTCAAGCTAATGTTACCTAATTTTCTACAAATATATGATATTGTACCACAGCAGATATAAGGCATGTGCAATAGTGCAATAAAGAAGTTTTTGTAAGTACTACTAAATCTATACTTCTATATCTATACTAATATTATAAAGAGGTAAGATTTGTATATTTGTATGTATTGAAATAACTAAAAATCTACTGGGCCGATTTTAAAAATTCTTTCACCATTAGAAACGTAGTTTATCTGTGAGTAATAGGCTATATTTTTTATTATTTGTTTAAATTCACGCGGGCGAAGTTGCGAGCAACAGCTAGTACTTGATAAGTTTAGAGACATCCATATATTCGTAGCATGTGCGTTCAGTTCGCAGCCAGGGGTCTATTTCGGTTCGTTTAAGTTTGACATCTATAACGCGGCTGTTTGTGGATCAGGTCTGCCGTGTGCGCACGATGACAGAATTTGCAATGAAAATTTTCCCCGAGCCAACGTGCATTGCAATTGTGATCTGACGTATCGCATGAACCGACTCAAATCCACAGGATTCATTTTCCATGTTCGTATTCTAAACGTTTATTCAGTTTATTTATATTCACAGTACGTGTGTAAAGATACTACGTATTGGGTATTGTCGCTTCAGTGCTTATCTTTCATACAATTTATAATGCATAGTAAAGTCCTTGTTTGTTTTTAGATTATTAAGAGTAATGTTTTGAAATAGCTACGAGTAATTAAATCCTCTCAGACAGTGTCAAACGTCCAGTAGGCTGTACTGTTGTTACAAGGGCTGTGAGGAAAAATAACACCAGTAATATTATAAACCGAAAATCCATTATATTTTCTACCTGAAATATTTGAAGTGCGGTCCTAAATAAATAACCAAATTTAACGAGAACTGGCTATTTTAGGGTTGCAATACAGCGGAAGTATATTGCTATTAAGATTTCTTCTTAGCTTTTTATATCGACACGTTCTTAATCACATGTTGTGCAACATTTGCTATTAATCTTAGAAGTTCAGTAACGCTAAAGATGTAAATAAGACCCTCCTAGTAGTTAAGCATTAATTAAATTAATATTTTATAACTTTTATATAAAATGATCGTTGCATTTGCGGAAGATGACTGCCAATTTGTAATGAAATAGGGGCAGAGCAAATAATTAAGGAGCGCGAGGGCGCGAGGGCGGTCGGCCGCACAAGTAGAAGTGCTTAGGGGCCAGCTGTTACGACGCTTGCTAGCTGCGACCAACTGACGTACCCAACATATTTATAGAGCTATCATTTTAATATTTCAATCCATTAATTTACTATTTTTATATGATTAGATATCTCGCGGCGTAACGTAAGCCGTTCTGAACAAAAGACCGCGGGAATCCTGGCCAGATAACCTATAAATAGACAAATAGCGCTGTGCTTTTTATGCCGGACGAACCCTTTTATTCACAGGTCATTGGTAAAGTATTCACATACTACAAAGTAGCGTTGTTGTATGGTAGTAGACATACTAGATTTAGTAACATACTATAGACTAAAACACGAAACGTTACAATTAAATAAAAAAATATATAGAAATGACATAAGCGTAAGTTAACTGTGGTTAACATTTAAAATGTGTAGTTTAGAATCGTGTAACAGCTCTATATGAATCCCCAGATGGCGGCGGGCTTTCATTAAAATCTTTCGTTTCCCTGTTATATGGCCGTGGCGTCTGAATACCAATGCACGTACGATTGCACAACTTTATATTAATTTACTTGAGAACTTTACGATTGCTCTCACTGATTTATGATTATTTATAACCAATGATATCTCTACAGTTATTACAATTATTAAATTAATATTAATTAAGTTACATAGGTTATTTTCATGCTTTATAAATAACGTAATAATTCGGAATGTGCCAATTTCAGATGTGCTAACAAAGTCATTGGTAATTATCATAAAACAAGCCATGAAAACTGTTTAATTATTGCTTGCATATAAATACGTATTGATTGATTTTATTAATGCTTAATATAAATAAATAATAATAGAGATTACTCGAATATTGTTCGATGCATGTTCGTTATTAGTAGAAGACACTATTGCTAAGTGAAAATAAAGTAATAAGATGTAATACTGAAACCAAAAATACATTAATTCCAATAAGCAGATATTTATAATTTACAATTTTTAAGAGCACAAACCTTGTCTAGCATCCGAGAAACATCCTATAATTTTTTTTTAACGTCTATCCGATAGTTTATAAAGGCATAGACAATAAACATAATAAAGTATATTGTAGCTTTGCATGTCAAAATTGACCAGACTATGGTTGATGTTGTACACATTTTGCAACATTATTAAATGTTTTGATGACATATTCTGCAAAAACATTCAACTTCCCTCATTCAATGTGCTATTCAGTGTTTGTGAATTTGTGCGTACATCAAGTTGGTAAGCTTGTTTTCACTCGTGGTGCAGATAGAAGCGTATAAATTAGACGACGCTAATTAAAGTAGGAATTGGAAAATTTAATTAGCGGAAATGGTTTCGTTGGGCTGTTCATTTTCGAGGTTGTATCGTGAGGACAAATCGCGAGTAGCGGCGGGAGCCCAATTAAAGCACTGACTCTACAGCGTATTGAAAAGTCGCGGCGCACCTGCACTAGGGCGCACATATTTCATATGTATCCTATATTTTAAGGTTGGCAGTATCGTAAAAATAAATTACGTTTAACTTTTTTTTACAAATAAGTGCTAAGATAATGTCATTAATATTTTATTCGACTTGTAGTAAAACAAGAATTGATGTTTTAAAAAAATTATTAAAACACAGCTTAAAAAATAATTACAGTAAAGGCCTCATAATGCACAAATAAAAGGGTATTAAGTGAATGACAGGTGAAGTTTGGAATGTATTTTAAAAAGACTAAAGATACCAATAGAAACAAATAGCTCTATCATGGCTTTTAGTCTAAATTCTATGGACTTGCAGGAGTGTGTGTCGGTACTTTTGTTCACTAAATTTTGTTTTTTATGCATATTGACTTTAGTAAAGTACTATACAGAATATTGAAAATTATAATTCAAATGCGAGTGCGTACAG
>JAOCNA010000012.1:5545918-5556394 GCA_026546675.1 Papilio helenus | reverse complement strand
GGTTTGTCCAGACACTTTGGGTACTACGCTATATAAAGTAACAGTAGGTAAGATTAGGTTTTAATTTTTTTACAATATTTTGTCGATTAGTAACTACAGTTTTTGTTCATTCTATTGTAACTAAAAAAAACCGTTTTACTACAACAATTTTATGTAATAGCTCAATAGTCAAAGCTTCAATCAAGTTACATATTATTAAGATGAAGTTCAGTTAGGGAATCTGGCGTTGTTCCACCTTAAAAGCTACAGCCGCTTGAACGCCATTAAGAGGACGTCACGGAACAATTACCAAGTGGACACGGCTGTTAAATGTATCTGTACGAAAACAGGTCTGTCAGTGGGGTATGGCTGATTGTTTTTTTTTTTTATTATCCTGTCGTTTGCGCAGCTTACTGCTACCTTATTGTTAGTTGTATGAAGAGACGAAGTTAGTATCGTTGCAAAGAACAAGACGATTATTCTAAAAGTACAACACCGCGAATTTCCACGACAGTACGTTATTAAAATTAAATAAAACCTAAGAATGTTAATTAAGTGACTTCGTGTACTTTTTACATTTGGAAAAATAAAACAAGTCAACATTCATAGCTTTAACTCCATTTAGTTCAAAACAAACACAAAGCCACTCGCATTTGTATTTGTTTTTACAAACCATGTTTGTACAATTTACTACAAACGCATCAAACCGACCAGTAATTTAATTTGAAATATTTTAGTGCTCTCAAATGTTAGATTTAACTATATTTTAATTGGATGAATGCGGTGCCATTTGATAGTTTGGAGGACTAATGGTACGCATGAAATTTTCTATTTAGATGCCGGTCAAAAATTCAATTGCAGAACATTTTTTGGAAAGACGAATATAGTTCTTATGATTAAAAATCCAAATAGAGATGAACTTAACTCCAAATAGTTATATGGGAATAAGACATTAAAAGTGGTTCATATTAAAATATGTCCGTAACCAAAAATAAACTGAGAGGTTGCTGTAAGTACAGACAAATCCAATTTCTTTTCACACTATCTGTGTTCGAAGTTCAGTCATTCTAATACCACCTCCCACTTATCCACGCTATCTACGCCTTCCTGTCGCTGAATCTAATACGAATAGATATTAAAAACTTCCTACGACTTCGTTCTAATACTGATCCGAATGATGTTACAGTACGGAACGTTTTACAGGAAATAAATTAAGGTTGTTGTAGTTATTAGTGTATGAAACATTACTTTGCGAATTAAGTATTTATAAAAGGTAAAATCAATTCCTGGCATATTTTTAAAATGAAATATATTTCCAACGAAAAGTGAGTGTTTTAATTTTCTACCGTTTGTATTTTTGAAATCTACATTCATTCAAGATCGTTTAAGGAAAACAATTTATTCCCGTTGTTCATCTTTTCCACATAGTTTGTATTCTACGAGTTTGCTATTTGCCATTTCAAAGCGAAAGTTCTTTGCAATCTGAAAAAGTATTCGGGTAGTTTAATAAATTAAAATGCAAAGGTAACTCGGGGCGAATGAAGAAGGAATTAACTGAAAGCGTCTGCAGATATTTTGATCAAATAAACACTCAAAGAACCGACTCCTGATTAAATGAAGCGTCCAGGTTTTAACCGCGGAGCGAGCATGTTCCGAATCGCTCTGCGTCCCCTCGCCACATGATCGCTTTGTGTTCGATATGTTTCATTTAATCGTTATCATATTTGTGCTTATTCCCAATAATTTAATACCTCAATATATTCAAACATGAATAATTTCATTCAATTATCCTGGCTCTAAAGGTCCAGGAAAAGAACTAAATAGACAGATTTTTTGCTTAAAGAAACACAACTGTCGTTAACGATGTGTTGATGATTAACCTGATTAATGTATTCCTACGAAAGGATTAATTCTCATTAAAAACTTCTTTAGTTAAGTTAATGTAAATAATTACCTAAATTTAAATACATTGCATATCTTTGAAGTAATTATTTCGTTTGGTTTGCTATTTTTACATATTGCGAACGCTGCATGCTAATATCGACCTAACACAACACGATTCGGAAAACTTAATAAGTGCTAACGTTGGCATGTTGTCGCTTTATATAATTTATTTGTTTGCTTTTATTATTGTATCGAAACAAACAATAGAATGTTATTCTTGTACATTAAATACTTACAAACTTAAACGTTAAATTAATTTATTGAATTACATAAGAGTATGCAGACGACAAATTCGAAAACTGTTTAGTATAAACATCAATACATAAACATCGACAAGCTTTTATATACCTACTAGCATATGTCTTATATAGTCTAAGTAAATGAGTGACTAATAAGAGTACAATTTCCGTCACTACTTAACTTATTTTTCGTTTTACATTCAATCTAGTGAGTAATTTTGCTTTACTCTAAAAGTACACGTATCAATCGCTTCAGTAAATTAGCAAAATGTATATTCTATCAAGTAATCTTAAATCAAATATTTTCGTTAAATTACAAGATATCCAAAAGAAAGTAGAATCTCGAGGCGACCAGCTCGTGTTCGTTTAACCGCAAAATTCCTGCCTCATTTTGCTTTGTTCGAACTGACTCGCTGTAAAACCGATTCCCTTTTATAATACCGATTGCTTTTAAAGTAAATTTGCCATAAATATTTGCCTTTACAAACTTCTAATGGAACTAAATACCAATTATTCAATAAACTCAATTAAATGTGGTTTTTTCATATATTTTTATTTAGAAATTATATCAAAATCTACAACCTACGTCCAATTGTGGATGAATAGCATGAAATGGATATTAAAATTAAAAAACTAAAGAGTTTCTGGATACGATTGATGAACTTATGCTATCGCTACATAACTCAAACTTTTAACAAGCAACACAACAAAAAAATAGGTCTTGTTTAAAGATCGAAATGGCGGAAACCCAGTGGCAATATAGCGGCTGAATGGCCATTTGTACATTCGCTCTGTGCTCTGCGTGGCTCAGTGGTCGCCGTCACCTCGCTGCACTCCGCTCTGCTCAAACATACCGCGGCCACGCGGCTATACCTTTTAAATAATAAAAAGGAATCGCAGCCAACAGACTGTAACACTACAATCGAACTTTTAATTCATTTGTATTTCCACTCGACTCGAAAGTGAAACTATACAGAGTAATAAAAGAAGGATGGATAAATTAAGAGTTTAAAGAGATGTAATAGAGTACACTTAATTACGTAGACCCCCACTTGTTTTAATAAAAATCTTAATTAACTAAGTTCATTAAAAACTAACGCTTTGTACAGACGGACTCGCTAGACCAGAAGATGATTATAACTAAGGTGAATAATATAATAAGCAATACTCGAATCGTACATTGGAACCTGGATCTAAGTTCCGTAGACCGAGAGACGACAATAATTTCAAAATTGTCCCCAAACTAAAATCCAGACAGAAATATCGTTCAAAGATGCTACTAACAAAAGTTATTGTGCGACGACTGAACGTTGAAGTTTGTTACTGAGTGCTTCGCTGCTTATCCGTCCTCAGAACTAAGAATAAATTTACTCTCCAGAATATCGCGCTTCATTTTAATATGATTTACTTTTTTTTATTTTTTACGAGTATGAGGTGCTAACTTTAGTGTAATAACACTGCATTCGCTTAGCCCAATAAGAAGAATAAGTACTTAGTAATCTTTAGAACTCACAGCAAACTCAATTAATGTTGGCCTCGGCACTCCGATGTATTAATTTCGTATTTCATAAATCTACCAAAGTAGAGTCAAGTTGTTACATACATACACTTCAAGGAAATGTAAAAAAAACATAAAAATAATTATGCATTCGCCCTTCACAGCTTCATGTACCGAACCCCACGCGGCCTCTGTCCTCGTCGGGACGTAATCCACAACTTTTTAATTAGTTCAACAACAATAATAAAAGACTGTCGTGTTACTTCAAATTTTCACTCCCACCTTAAGTTTATTTTGTTATCAATTACAAAGTTATTTAGTTACATATTTTATCAAAATATAAAGTTATTTTATTTAAACCTGAGACAGTTAATTAATGGCATAAGCGATAACATAAGTTAATAACGAAAGAAGTTACTATAAGGAAAACTGTTTAAAAATGTAATAAAATACACTTCCATGTTCTTACCTTAGCAAAGTTAGTAATAATATCATCTTAGATAGTTTTAAGCTAAGGAAAGGCTAAGCTTTAGGTGCAATTATTTAATAAAGTCTTTTTGATCTGTTCGGTAAAAACTATAGTTTAACTACTGTACCAGTAACTACTGTACTACTGTACAAAGAATAATACACAAAAACAAAGTACTTATCTCCAGAAAATACTAAACACATACATAAACAACAACCGTTCTTTGGTAATTGATAATGAAATGTTCACAAGCTTTCCTCAGACAGATCGATACTCGTTAAAAGTTATGACCTAAAATAGATATGAATGCCGACGACTTTGTTTACTTTTTACGGCCTCGTTAAACTAGTTAACTTAAACATCATGTCTCATTTTTCTGTTTCAGGTTACAAGCTAATTATTTTTATCCGTTTCTTAATAACATAGCTTTTAAAAACTATAATACTTTATTGAGTACTGTCTCTTACAGAAATATTATTATTGTTATGTTAAAAATAAAAGCAATGTTTTAAAAGGAAAAATATGAAGGTTGCCAGAGATAAATTAAGGTTAACAAATAAGCATTTCTTTTTGTTTTAAAATACAAACGTGTGTCGGTCGGCCAGCCGGGCAGCCGGGCAGCCGGGCGGTCGGCGGCCTGTCCGCGAATGAATAGCCATCGAAAAGTCATCAGTTATGTAGGGCGTATCGTCGCGCGCCATGTGGCCGGCGTGAGCTCCTCCACGTAATTTTTCCGCGGACGATTTTCCGCAATTTCCCAAACAACCGTCAGCACCGCTACAACTCTTTATTTGAAAAGGAGCGACCCTAAATAATACGTACCCATAATACAAATAAAAATACAGGTGTTGATTACGAGACTGTTGCGGGTAATGCAATCTAAATTTATTATACATGCGCTAACGAGTGTGCATAAACAAATAGAATAATAACCGCCGGGTAAACTCCATTAAAACACGCCGTGTGTCGTGACGCGATTGAAAATTTAAATGTTTATAGAGCTGCATCGTGTGTTTTACTTTATACATCAAAATAGGACCGCAAAAACTAATAGATCGCAATAAATATGAATACAAAAATAAACACTGTGCAATGCCCAAAATTATTATAAATTGGACGAAATATATTGATAGTGCTTTAAATGTTTTCCACTTCAAATCTAACGTATTTTTCACTTTATGGAAAAATGCTTTTAGTTAACTAAAGATCAATATGTCAAACGTTGTGGACTGATGGAATCAAATAGTTTTTTTTCGCCGTAATTAACTCATCCAATGACGACAACTCAACAACTTAAGACTGTACTACGAGTATACACGAATATTTGTTTCTAATATTCCTGTATAAACCAACGACAAGCGTCTTAGTAGATAAATAAAAATGCCTTATCTATTTTATGTATTTAACAAAAGCATAAAGTGCAAGTTCACTTTGCTCAGTTTCTATTAACAAAATGTAGGTTTTTTTTCTTAAAGAATTTCCTGCGAATTCCGTATAACATAGAGATTTTTATAGCAACAACTTGTTACGTAAGTTTGTACAAGCAAACTTATATAATAAGTAAAAGTACACGAAACAAAACATCCATAAAAAGTTATGCTCAATTTAGTTTCATCCAGGCCGATGTAGTTTAGGGAGCCGGTGCAACATATTGCCAACGAAAATTAATAAAATAGAAATATGAAACGATCCAGTTTTTTTTTACATTTATGTCGTAACATCAGTATTTAGTGGATAAGGATAAAAATAAACTAATATGCGTATAATTAAAAAGCTTTACGGGTAGAAATCGAGAGTGATAGTGGGATCGTGCAATTTGCGTTAATAAATTAATCTCAAGTTAGACAGACAAATTAGACGCGGAGTGCTCGACTAACGACGGACTATTTGGATTAAATGGCGGGATGATGTTTATGATTTACGGATGCTTGTATAATTGTGGCGCCTGACAGTCGGGCCTTGCCTGCGCCACGTTTGTAAAACTGACACCTTCTACTATATCCCTAAATTGCAATTTAATTTTTAAAATATATTTAACTATATGTCATCAAAATGACGTATTATATTTCTCATTATATCCATGGTTTATAGATGAAAATCGTCTTAAGCACATTTGCTATTATGACTAAATACTACTGCTATGGCTACTTACACAGTCGCTTTTTCTGTATTTCTTTTACTAAATCTACACTAAAACATACCTATTGAACACTCAAAATACTGCTAAAGGTATGTATTAATTAAGACATAACTTGAGGAACTTAAAGATTCAAACTGTGAAGTTATTCCAATTTTGAGAATGTTGCAATTAGAATTTGCTTGTCTCGAATGTAGAGGACGATGGTGGTAATAAAACAATGACAATTAGTTCGAGTTAGAGCAATGAGGAAGCAACGTGGTGTAGTCGGCATGTTGACTATTCATTATAACATCTCGCCCAAACACAAACATTGCACTGTTGTGTTATTAAGTTCAGCCCGTTTTAGAATCCACGCTCCTCACAGATGTTTAATTTATCTAGTAAAATCTATTTAATGTTTTAATTCAAATTAGAACATTTCAATTTTACGTTAAAATCATTAGAAATAAATTTCTGTTGTCGTCATTCTAAAGTCATTAAATTCCGTTTATGTTGTAGAAAATTTTAGTCATACCGATTAAACATTTAATAAATAACACTTAACAATAACTTACGTAGATGTAAGCTAATTTGATAAGTTACGGGATTGAATTATCCTATTCTATTTAGAGGAGACAAGTTCGTACAAATATATCGAAGGAAGTAAGACACAGCTTGTTTGTCCTCTCAGACTAATTAAAAAGTTTGTTTTCACAAGTTGCCAGAGGAAGCGGCGTCTCGTAAGCTATGGAGTTGTTGCCATTTCGATATAGTCATAAATATAGATCAGACTGTTTGATTCTTCTCGACGTTACGTTTTAGTTGGAATGTTTTGTAATAAAAGATATTAACAGCAATACACTATGTTTATTTTTGCTTGGATTGACACGAGCCTGATTTTCAAATGTTTTAAACCTGAGAAAAGAAAACTTGAAAACATTTTGTGGTTTGAATAAATTACTTTATGAAACAGCAACATATATAATATATGCACTTTATTGTAATTTAGAAATAGAATAACATTAAAATAATGGGTAGATTAAAGAAAATTAAAAATTAAATTTACACGAATAGAAAAGATCAAACATAAGATAAGCTACAAAAACAATGTAAGTTTTCTATTAAAGTTATTATGTTGTACAAACACGTTTGGGGCGTCCCAGAGCGCCCTATTCACTGCAAGTAAACTCCGGAAACGAGTAGAGATCGTTAAGTGGAAGTGTGAAGATACGTGATAGTAGAATTTAGCCATAAGCACGCACAATAACAAATATGGGTGCCGTTTTAAACTGAATTTATGATTATTCATTTTGAAATTAATGCTTATCATACTATTATAAATAAATAGATTACAACTGGTAATAACATTTTAAGTGCTATTATTTAACTAATTTGTTGCTTTAAAATCCGTCAGTCGTAAGTTTAACGTTTAAGAAAATAATACCTGGTAAAAATGGCTGAACAATTTGTCAGCAAAACATTTAGGTTATGAGAAATCCAAAAACATAAATACCATTCTATGCTATGGAATAATTTAAGTGGTTTATAATTATGACATAGAAATGTGGTACCCCAAAAGGTGTTAAATGCTATAAATCGGTAGCATAGGTGTCAGACAGAAGAGCGGGAGCAAACGACAACGCGACCGCAGCGGAGACGGCGCGGCTTAGCTCGCTAGTACGCCCTAATAAATTGCGATTTAACTTGTCTCCCGGATAACGCCAACTTTTCCGCGTTTGTTCCGCACCCGACACTTTTTTCCGCCTCTTCATTTCCTATCTCTTACTTTTGTATTTTCCGTTCTCTCCTCGCCGAGATAAACAGGCGAGGAACGTTGAAAGGGGCTTTACAAATTCAAATTGAACTTATCACACAACTTTTTACATTTGTTTCTGGTCTCGAGTTCGAAGGAAAAGAGCGAGGAGGCATTTAATAGTACAATCTCGGGGAAGATTGATGATTTTGTATCACACCTCGCTCCGGGCGGCGCGTAACGACTCGCTGCTGGGCTGGCTCGCGACGCGACGTGGGTCGCACTGCCTCTTATCTAGAATGGGATGCCGCTTTATCTTAAATTACATATTTTACTTGATACGCTCCGGAATCGCGAACGCTTTTCGATATATTAGTATAAGGACTTTTAAAGCGAAGTTTCTCCTTCGTACCTATTACGTTTACTCTCATCGTCTTTACAGCTTTCGTAACGTGATCCAAACTTTATGATGTTCTTAACATCCAAATTGTTATATTACTTTGCATGTATGTACTTATACATGTGTTGAATCCATTCTTTTTACATTATTTACTTTTATAAATTATTAAATTTTAGGTTGAAGAAAGTAGCAGACTGTACAAACTCGGGACCATATACTATAATTTTAAGGAACAAGAGTGTAGGTAAAGACAACCTAGTTAATCAAGCGGCGGATAAAGAAGTTTGGCGAGAGCAGTAAATAGCACGGAGTTAATTGTTGGTCCATGCGCGAGCATAACCGCAGCATATTTATCCCATTATGCAGGGCACGGCGCGCGGTGATGCGAGTCACGTCGCACGAAACGAATCGCATGTGACATTATTTGTGAAGATCGTGCTCTATCTTCGTCGGCGACGCGCCCCGAACGTGGAGGGATTACTCACAAAGAAGTACGATTTCAGCGGTGCGATAAGGAAGCGAGAAGTAACGCGCTGGATTTATCCTCCCTCGAGATTAACGCACGGCTGGACATGCATTTATTATGTGAACCAGGTAAACTTTATTTCTACATATCTTCAACAAGGTTTTCACACACACATTTAATGAATAACTAATTACTATTAGCCAAGATGCAATTGCGTGCCGACAGCCCCATGCATTTTCCTGAAGTATAATTTTGTAAAAACAATTCAAAAACCTTTGTGGACATAAATAGCTAAATGGCGGTCGCTGACAGCAGACATAGCTTTCGTCTAAAACCGCAACTCGCATAGAACATGAAAATATATAAATTCCGCAAACAGAACGATTAAATTTAACTAAAAGTTAATGCTTCTCGTTTATTTATACATATAAAAAGGCTTCGTTAAATTGATATCGTTAATTTAAATACATTTTTTGCAACAGTTGTATTCGAGCAATTCATAAAATAATAGCAATTGTAAAATTAGTAAAAACATTTTTTTTAAACTCATGCGAGTTTATTATGAACAGTTTACAATGCCGGTTCATTTTTTTACCTTTTATCCATTGCATCCAGCAGACTTGGCCGTAGCTGAACGCTTTGTTAAGGTCGGAAGCGAATATTTTACACCGTCTACACTTCCTTTGCGGGATTCGATTGAAAAGACATTCACGAAAACATTCAAGTAAAACTTTAGTATTAAGAATACCTACTTTACTTATTGGTCTAAAGTTTTTAACCAGGCAACAATAAAGGTAATCTATTTATGCCCAATTTAATCAAGCTTTGTTGAGTTAGGTGGCTCCAGAAGGAAATACCTAACATCAATCCATCCATTCATTCATCCATCTAAACATTCGCATTTATAATAATATCTAGTATGATAAGATAAGATGTCCACCACAACGTTATAATAAATACGATTTCACGCATTAAAATTAATAGTCATTAGTGACTAGAATCATATGAATTAGTAATATTACGCGTAAGCGATAGGATAGTTCTTATTATTTCATCTTAATTAACATAATTAGATGTATATTTATTTAACAGAAGCATTTTACCCTGGAGGTACACGTAGAGAATATGCAGGTATACGCACACCTAAAACAGACGGACTGTCAGATGCATTCGACTATAATCACATAATTTGAATATCACAACACACTATTCGATCTCAAATCACATCATACTTGAATGCAATTCAAATGACAGCGATCAACACGATCGTACGCTCCGTTTCTATTATGTTTACAAATTAGAAGGGGAAGTAAATTAACTGTTTGGTAACGACGTAAACACTATTGTTGTATTCACACAGTAAACACAACGTTATCTAAGGATATATCCTAATTCCGAAGGTGTAGAAACATCATAACTATTAAATATTAGGTTATTAGGTATTTATATCTAATTGAGAGTACGGAGAAAACTTATAGCATATTTAGAGAATTAAAAAACGCAAATATGAGAAACCTTTATAACAAAAAACGTTTTGTTCTAGCTAGTTTGAGTTTTGATTAATAACATTTTATTTATTGAATAATAAGTTTTTATGTGAAATCAAAGT
>JAOCNA010000012.1:5478567-5498018 GCA_026546675.1 Papilio helenus | reverse complement strand
AGCGTGGTTGACTATGGCCTAGTCACCCCCTTATTAGGGTAGGCTCCGAGCCCCTCGGTGGGGACGTATAGTGAGCTGGTGATGATGATGAAATCCCCACAGAACGCCGAACGCATTGTTTTTACATTCATGGAACATCACAAAATATTTTCGTATACCCTTCTAATTTGTTTTGCAGCCATCTGTTGAGACGATGCAAAATTATTGCTTTTAAACGGGAACACTGAACATCAATATTGCTAACAGATGTGGAATCACGTCCGTCAACGAAAATTGTTTACTGATCGGCTGCTAGCGTTCGAAATGACCGTGCCAAATGAGTACGAGGAAATTGATTTTATCATTCTAACAGTGAATGTCTAAATAAAGCTCTTTAGGAGGGAATAAAATCACCAGTCATTAGGAAAAAAGTGTGTAGCTTTGGGGATTTCAGTGTGTTCTTTGACATCCTGCATAATGACCGGGTTCATGGTTTACGTCGTTTAACAGGAAATTGTAGACCATAGATAGGATTTATTTAATAACAATGTGAGATAATTCGTGAGTATAATAGCTAATGGATACGGATTTTCACAGTCAATCGTATAGTATGTCGGTACCGCGGACGTGAGAGCGGTGGTGGTTTTGGTGTCGGAAGCACGTTGCTTGTTGCTGAGCACCATGTTGTATTGGTTGCAGTGAGTGTAAGCGTGGCGGCGACCGGCTGGCGACGCCGCGGATGTCGCTGCTCGGCAAGCCGCTCAGCTACCGCGCCACGCGACGCGACGCGCGCTACCGACGCCTGCAATCCAAGTTCTACAACTTCCTTGAACGCCCGAGAGGATTCAAAGCCGTCCTCTATCATATGATTGTGTAAGTTCGTATATCATATTACATTTTAACTTTAACTCTATCTTATAAACCAATCTTGATGGCTGAAGTCGCAGATATGTTTCAAACATTAGTTATCGTAATATAGAATAAACAGTGTCCAATTATTGCGTAATTGAAACTACTTAGGATAAAGCTTATGTGTGAGATAATATTTTTAAGACGCCTACCCCACGCGTTAAACAAACATTCCTATGAACACATATCAATCTTATAAAAGCAAATTGACTCGATATTGTTTGCAAAACGACATTGTTTTTACATGACATCATAAGATGATAGGAATCAGTTATTGGTGTGCGTTGTCCAAATTAATTTAGCCAAGCTAAGACAAATACGATTGTAATAGACTGCTGATATAACATATTAAGTCAACATCTAATATAAATAAGTTAGTTACGAAGAATTATTAACGTAATTCTTATTTATTTTTGTCTCCAACATACATTTATTTAGTCTTGTTAAAATCGTTACGAATTCCTAAAAAATAAATTAATACAAACTGAATAATACAATGAATGTATACAAATATGAAACTTACCGATACGTTAGTCTGGTCTAGAGCAGCAAACTGCGATTTCCGCTAAATCTCTTTTTACAAAATCACGAAACACAAAATAATAATGTAATCTTTTCGATTTTATCGAGACTTCGTAAACATAATGGTTTGAACGTGGGTGGCAATGTTATGAGAGGCGGGCCAAGAAAAGTTAAACAGATTAGCCGTGGATAGGAAATTAGTTCTAATAAGTCTGGAATACAAAAAGAAAATATGTTTCATTTAAGATATTTATTTGACTGTAATATTTCTATGAAAATACTTAGCACAATAGAATAAAGTAAGCGATAAATTGTTCAGGCTATAAAAATAATTTTATTTATAAAGTGACTATGTACTCAGATAAACTAAATATAACTTTCAGAGGATTTTTATCCTTGTCGTTTTTTCAGATCCCCGGAGATTCATGTAACAATTTAGAAGTTTTCATGTTTCTATAGGCGACCACTTTCTTAACAATAATTGGATCACAACATTGAGTATACTCACAGAAAAAAAAAAGCTTTAACATTTATCAGTATTATTGTTTACCTTTTTAAGGGCGTTGTCAAAAATAATCTACTACTGTGGTGTGGTACATATAATTGAAATATTTAATAAAGTAAACCGAACAAAGTAAAATAGGGAGTTAATTGACAGTGAATTCCGCAACTCGTCAGTCCAACACATAATAATTTAAAATCTCCTAATTTTGCTAACAAAGATATTCTAATTGAGCGATGAGGTGTAAGAAATATAGTTAAGTTTTGTGGTCAATTATTTAAACAATTACATGTATCCAGGTTCCTGATGGTGTTTATGTGTCTCTCGCTGTCGGTTTTCTCTACAATCGAGGAGTACGAAGCTAAAGCAGGCATCGTCCTGTTCTACATGGAGACCGTAGTCGTCGTCTGGTTCGCTATAGAATTTATTTTAAGGTAAGGAAAAACATTTATTTCTTTTAATATAGTATACATATAGTTCCGCAGAAGTCAGAATCTAGTGTACTCGTACTACTGTCTACCTATCATTCGTTGACCAACTTAATTTTTTATATCCAAATTAAAAGACGATAAATCAATATATGGATGCGACCTTTATTTTCTCTGAACAGATGATATATTTCTTACAATCTCATAAAGATAGGTAGTATTCATTAGTAATTACCAACGTATCATTCGCAAGCAAGATAAAAACCTTGTTGTTTATTGATTTTAAGAATATAAATAAAATGTCTTTTACTCCACCTTTGCTATTTGTCTGGTTATTACACTAACTGTGACCAAGGGAAAGACACTTTATTATCTCATGACATTATTTGAACAACCGTTTCATTATTATTTCCAAAAGTAAAATTGACAGTAAAATATTCAAGCACATTTACGCGCGAGCTATCTTAATTAGCAAAGAGTTGTTTTAAACAACGTCAAGACGAGATGACGTAATTGTGTGGGGACGCTACAACCGCCCCCCCCCTCATCCTCCCCTCGAAGTAATTCATTGCCTACAGATGGATCGCGAAGCCTCCTTTCTACATTAAGTTTGTATTTTTGTCCTACTTTTGGTACGAAAATGTCACGAGCCACCAGAGTTATAGGAGGAACTTGTAGACCGTGTTTGCATAAAGGCCGGTCCCTGACATATACAATTTAATTATGCACACCACAAGTTCGCGTGTTTAGTACGTGTAAACTTGCAATTCACGAGGGAGACGAGCAAACTAAAGGAACAACACAACTTTAATAAGGTGCCTACTCTCTAAGGTGTCTTGTACTTACAAATTAGATGTCATTATTAATTATTGTTATAAATAATATTTCATCTCTCAATAGGCTCTGGTCATCAGGATGCAGGTCCCGATATCAAGGATCAATAGGACGGCTAAAGTTTTTGAAGCGGCCATTTTGTATAATAGGTATGTTTTAATATAGATACTATCATTAAATTTGATACGACAATCGTAACTCCAGTCTTATTTCTGCTGAGTAAACACAATAATTTTGTCGTGTAAACGAAAAAATGAGTGCCTCGGGTAAAATAAATAATATCAACTTTTTTATTGCTTTTTATGCGAAACATTTCCGACGTAGTCACGTTCCGTCTATAAAGCGTGACGAAGTGACCCTATTTCAGGTGCGACCAATCTGACCTTCACATTTCGTCGTCCCCTCGAACAGCAATGCCGTGCGACCGCGGTCGCGCTCTCTGGGGACTCCCGAGACCGCACTAGCCGGCGACATTGCCACATGTTTTACTATTCGCCTTTATTACCTACATACATGTGTCTGTTTTAGATATTTATGCTGTTGCCATTCTTAAGTGTTTTTATTCGAACACAAATTACAGGCTTGAAATAGATGGGACCTAAATAAGTAAACAATTTTTTATTTCTAAAACCATAAATAAGTAATTTTCATTTTTATCCCAATGGCCTAATCAGGTTTTAACCCTTATAAATATCGCCATCAATGTAGATTGCTGTTAATTCACAAAGGACATTGAAGTTCTTCTTTAGGATAAAATGTATAAATGTATTAAAAAGTATATACTTATGTAAAGGTATATAATATAAGATTATCAAATTTGTTTATACTTTATCCAGCACACATTTGTCCTACCGACTTGTTAGTTGTACGGAGTTTTATACACTTTTTATAAAAACTTTTATTGAAATAGAAATTTCCAGCGTTTTTGCTTTGAAACAAGCATCATAAACATTATTTTAGTACTGTGCATATCTGACGGTTTTCTCTAACTCAGTGTCACATGAAAAAATTAAGTTAATCATTATTTGTTAGATGTAACAACAATAATGGCGTCGTTGGTGGTACTGGGCATGGGATCGTCGGGGCAGGTGTTTGCGGCGTCGGCGCTGCGGGGTTTGCGGTTTTTTCAAATACTGCGCATGGTACGGATGGACCGGCGCGGCGGCACATGGAAACTGCTCGGCTCCGTGGTGTATGCACATCGACAGGTAAATTCATTCATGAACCACGCCAATGAAACGGAAATTCTTTATAAATAGTACCCAATACGAGCACGTGTTCCTCAATGAAAGAGTAACGTAATTCCTCTATAATTAGATGCTATTTTTATATCCAACAATAATGAATGAATGTTTCACCATTGTTTGGACATAATGAACGTTTATCAAGGCACGTTTGTGAACACGGGTATTGTTTTGAGTTATTTACACTAAAACAGATGTGCTGGAAACGCTTCAAATAGATTTTAAAAATTAAGTGGAAGTATGGCTGCGGACAGGTTAATTATCAGAATCGAAACAACTTGGCGGAACTTATGATCTAGCAGATTACATTAAACAGGTGCGCGGTGGAGAATGATTTATCAAATGGACGTAATATGTAGGTGACGGTTTTGTATAACTCAATCCCATTGCCGGGAGGATAATAGTATCTACTCGTATGGCTAACTCAGGCTAGTTATGTGGCTATTTATAATAAAAATTGAACAGCTACAGCGATGACATTGCCAAATGTGGCATAATAACATGCTATAGAGCTGCTGTCGATTGAAGTTTGTGTTGCGTTTGTGTAGGCGTGATGAGAAAGCGGAACGGAACTGGTAGCAATTTCCTTCGTCTGCCAAATAGGTCGAAGTTATACAAAACAAGGCGAGACTCAATATCCACTCACAATTGGTTAAGGTTAAAGTTGCATGATCACATTCCTGAGCAAATAAGACGGGCCTCGAGCCGCATTTCGCGCCCTTCCTGCAATATTGACTCGGCAAACAGGCGCCCGTTTCCAATGATCCCTTAAGCGTAGGGATGAAAGAATCGGAAAAAGCAAATAACTGAGACAATTTTTATTTTCTTTTATATTTTAGTAAGATCTTACATTTAATTTATTTTGATTCCTTCTTGTATGAGTCTAAGTATAGCTTCTTATAGAGCCAGGGAACTTGGTATCCGAAATACAATATGTCGAGTGTTCGTCAATGAAAAATTTAGCTACGTTGTACGAGAAGTCTTCAACACTTCGGAGACCAATGATCTGTGATATCCAATTTCGAAAGTGTCCATCCAGTAATAAATCATGTGTAAGCTTTTTCTTGACCGTGAGCCGTGAGGGAGATTGGACACGAAATATATTTATTTATTGCTTCCTTCCGCGTCCGCTCTATTGTTCCTATTATTTCACTTTTTCCTTGTTTAGATTTCTTCTGAGTATATGAATAATAACTTATTTTATCTTCCGCATTGCAATTAAATTAGAATTTTAAGATAAATTTTAGCACAGATATTTATATACCTAAAACTCACCGGAGTGATCTGGAATTTAATTTGGTTACTTTAACAACTAAAGTTATTGACTTGTTTCAGGAATTAATAACAACTTTGTACATAGGCTTCCTCGGCCTTATATTCGCATCATTTTTAGTTTATTTAGCAGAAAAAGACGTCGCCGACACAAAATTTAAGAATTTCGCTGAAGCTTTATGGTGGGGTGTTGTGAGTAAATTTTATTACTTATTGCTTTAATCTCAGATTATTTCGCTAAAGTGTTTTTTGTAATCTACTACGTTTAGTCAAGCTTAACTCTCTAAAGTAATCTGGCACAAGCTTCGATGAAAATAAATCAATTTGTAAATGAGTATAGTAAAATTAAGGGTAACCTTGAATTGCTTCAGATCACGCTGTGCACGGTCGGGTACGGCGACATGGTGCCTCAGACTTGGCAGGGGAAATTCATCGCCTCCTTCTGCGCCCTATTAGGGATATCGTTCTTCGCTCTACCCGCTGTGAGAATCACTTACTTAAATCTTTATTGTGTCGTAATTGCGGCAAACAAAATAAACGTTGAATAAATGATTGTTACATTTCAGGGTATATTAGGATCTGGTTTCGCATTAAAAGTGCAGCAGCAACAGCGACAGAAGCACATGATTCGGCGCCGGCAGCCCGCCGCAACGCTCATACAGGCGCTGTGGCGGTGCTACGCCGCCGACGAGCACTCCATGAGCATTGCCACCTGGAAGATACACCAGATACCACTGCCCAGCCCACAGACGAGGTGTCTACACTGCTATAAGATTTCTTATAATTGTCCTGGAAACCTTTTTTTGCTATATTGTAGTACAATAGTAAAATCATACCTCAGTTAAGAATGTAAGTACGTGCGTTTGCCTGAAGCCGCTGTGGAAAACGAATAACGAGTGTGTATGTTTAACAGTCGGGTTATGAGTGCGTCATTCAAGAACAATGCATCGTTTGTGTCGCGGCTGCCGACGATCCGGCGGCACAAGAGCACGTCGCTGCACTCGCCCGCGCCCGTGCCCGCCCCGCACGCCAAGCACCGCTACGACGTCAACGCCAGCGCTGAAAATCTCGGTGAGTTACACACAACTCAGCCATTGTTGAACTACAACAAAATGAATTGCATCAACACGAGACACCCACGACCGACAACAATAGGTACGTCACAAAACAAACTTATTTATGTTGTATCGTAATAGTGAGTACTTTTTCATTCATCAAGAATAACACGACTCCTAACTTTTTTCAACAATTCGCGATGTTTATAGAAATAGATTGTTTGTAGTTGGCTTTAAATGTTTTGTGTATTGGTTGTAATTAGGTACGTATTTCATATAAAATATTATTTTATTATAGGTACGTCACATAAATCAAAAATTATTAACACTGTATTAAAAAAATTGACTCGTTACCACAAATATACCTTCAAACCAAGTAATAAGAAACGCTACGCAAACTCTGAACAATCAGACAACACACATTTAGTTAAAACAACAACAAGCCCTGTCCTTATTATAGTTACCAGAGAAGAAAACAATGCACGTACAAAGCAGAATTGTTTTAAACACCGTCATTGAGAGACAAAGTACGATCAATCAAAGCACATAATTTTGAGTAAATGAACAAACACAAAAGCGACGACAGAGACATAGACGAGGGCGCGGCGCGGCGCGGCGTGGCGCGCGTCGGGCCACATACACAACACTGCGTTGTGAAATGTGAATGGAGGTGATATGATATTGCACTGTTTCGTAGATAATCGTACGTCGGGCGGGGACCATGCGTGTTGTCTACTCCATTGTTGGAAAAGCTGCTTTCAAGGTTCTTTTCTTCATTTTTAAACGGCACTATGGCATGACAGTTACAGTCGATAAACTTTGCTGCGTTTCTTATTAATTCTTAATTAGAGAGTACTTTCCAGAAAAATGTGAATACACAATAAGCGAATATATGGACGTGACCTCGACCGGACTGAGATCCGACCTCCGGCGATAGTGGCCACGTCTTTAGCTCCAGTCACGATTGCTGATATCTACTTACCTTCTACTTCCTTCTTTATTTCACTTTATTAAAGAAAGAGATGCACCCGCCTAGTTGAAATACCGCTTAGAAACAACTTCAAATACTGCAACCAGAAGCTTCAAGTCTCGAGTGAAACAATGGCTTCCCAGTTAAATGCTTCGCGTAAGAGCTAAGGTAGAGATAAAAGATAATATTGATTCTGAGGAATGAAAGAATTCATTCGGCGCAATTAGAGTGCGGTTTACACGATCGACTTCCAGTTTATAAAGCCGACTAGTGTTGTTCATATTATTGGAATGGCTTTGTTTAAAGCTTGTATTTTAGTTCGGTTGTTTTCTTTCAACTGAACGGTAACTACGATATTTACACTGCTTTGCAATTATTTATGCATGCCAGATAGCTAATAGGATTTTTGTAAAATAATGGACTCGTTCCAGATATAGGTAGCTCATTTATATCTAGGTTTATTTTAGGTTTATGAAGTAGTATGTATTTTATATAAGATATTTATATTATACCGATCCACTTGCAGAAATATTTTTTAAATTATAACCATTAATGTCCGCCTGTCCTCGCTTTGTCATTCCCCAACTTCATTACAAGTTTGTAAATGCGTATGATTATATTTAAATTTTGTAACTAAAGGACAACGTTGTATTGTAAGTGTGTCAAAAATACTTTTTTTTTAGTTCTTTTAAAATAATGCAGAGAAGTATTGTACGCAGGTGTTAAGTCGTTCTCCATAGACCTGACGCTATTTTAGCGAATAAATACATAGACCACGTCTATTTCACAAATTAGCCTAAATTGCGATTGAAAATATGAAGATATATTCGTCCTTATTCATTGCGTTCAATTTATTAAAAGTTATGTACGGAGAAAAATTTTCGAAGGCGTTCGCTGACTTTGCTGAGTTTTTATAAATTGAATATTAAAAACTTCTCTGGCTGGCAAGAAGTTTTGCAGCGAAAAATATCTCTTGGTAATATTACTGTACACAGCACACTGCGAAAATATTTAGAAATTCAATTTAAATGAAACTGTTAAATTTTACATTACTAATTGACTAACTTATTATCTGAATGATTGAATATTTGTTAAACGTTATTTCAAAATTAATTAGTGTAAAGTATTGCGTGATGAAATCAATTTTATAATCTGCAATGTCATAAATACGTGGGTAAATCTTTATTGCCGACACATAAAACATTTACGATTGCTTACAACCTCTTAAGTCTGTCTTTAACATAGATGGAGATGGTCATGCGATTTATTGATTTGTAAAGTTGTTTGACTATCTTCCTCGCAAACCAAAAGACATACGATATAAATGTTTAGATTAAATCATTCAAATTTCGTGTATTTGTATACTAAGTTACATTATGCCGTAACACACACAAAAATTTTTAAATAAATATACAGACGAATTGAGTACCTCATTCTTTTGGGAAGTCGGTCAAAAAGACAATAATATCACATTTCTTATTTAATCTTTAGCTCCTTTGTGTGAAAAAAATTATGATGATTATCCAACCAACATGCCCACGGAAGCTTTCAATTGTCTATCCATCAACTCTTCCGACCACTTGAATACAAGTTTTTTTAATTATCCTAAAAGTTTTTTTGATGGATTATTCGGCTATTTTATGTCATGACTTTCTCTATAATTGTTTATATTATAAACGGTATAGAAATAATTATTATAGATGTATTAATCAGAATAAAACTAATAATGTCTAGGGTTTCTTTTCAATGCGAGCGACAAACGATTACTTTAAGAATCTCACGTTCGCATAATTTTAAACTCATGTAGCACACTAACCACAGTGGAAGAGCACGTCAGACTTCGCTTTGCAAAATAGCACCAAGCGCTCTCATTATGAGAGCCCGCTTGTGGTTTGTCGTGCTAAAGATATGCTATTTTCTGATATTTTGTGCTACTACTGTGACATGGAGAATAGCCTTTCATTTAGTATGAGTTGCAATTATATTTTGTGAAATGGTATTAGGAAATTGTAACGAAATCAAAAGTTTTTTTACATAAAGTTGGTTAAGACTTTTATTGATACTTTAGTTTTTTTGCTATCTATTTCCACTGCTAATATTTTTGGAGTCAATTACAACTTGATAGGAAAAAAATTTTTCCTTAGCTACGTAGAATGAGATGGATAAAGCTATACAACATATTTTCACGTAGTTTTATTGGGTCGCAAATATTGTCGGAGGTAAGTTTATTACTCTTGCCCCGACATAAATATTAGCGAGGAATATACCAACGTACTTTCTTAGTATCGGTATTTACAACGCTATTTAAGAAATGAATCAAAAATAATCTGAAATAGGAAGCTAGTAAAAGTAAATAAATGGACGTATGAATATTAATACGTTACCTTTAGAAACATATTAGCAGACATGGCTTAAAAACCAGTATAATATAATTTGTAGTTGAAATAATTTAAATAAGATAGATTTGCACAATTAAAATTGTGTGCTGCCCCTGGTTTCGTAAAGCGCGGCTGACGCCTCACGGCTGCCGGCTTACGTCAGAGCTCGCCGCACGCCGCACTCGCCTGTTTGATAATCTCTGAGTGACACTTGACGCTGGGCCTTGTTAATTGTAGCATTGAGGCGAAGTTTTTAGTAAAGTTTTGATTTTTCTAGTAGAAAAAGTTTTTCGTTAAAAAAGATACTTAAAAAAACATTAAAACAGTAGTAGCTAAAATTGTGGATCCCGGTTGAACGCCATATATGTATAACTTCCTCAAGGCAATCTAATATCGGTTCGTCATTAGGGTTGAATATCGACGTTTCCTTTGATATCGTTATTACAGGTTTTGATTTTCATAATGAAGTCATATTATTAAGTACTCTACGGTGCTACGCATCGTAGTTACGGTCTACGGTCCCTCTACGATAAACTCGGTGATTCTTTATTTCCAATGGATTCAGATGAATACATTTAAATATGACAATTTGAAAAATTTTAAACAAAGGATCATTTGAATGAGAGTGCCTGAAATAAATTTAAAATAATAAGTGATCTGTATTCTAAAGAATTGTTGTTTAAATATTGAATAACTCCATTACTGATACATGCGTGTAGTTAAAAGCTGCAAAGGAATGCAATTTGGTTTAGATTGGCCATAAAGACTATCAAAGACTAAATACCTAGCGGTGCATAAATATTATTCAATAGATTAAGATGCTCTCTTTTTTTCATAAATAACCCATATTCATATCATAACTATTCAATTATAAATTATTGCGATATTCTAAAATGTAAATCACTGAGCGCTTACGATAACTTAAGTTATTAAAATAATTGTAATCACTTGTATGATAAATTGAACTTAATTAAGTCGCGAAGCTGACTGTGACAGTAAGTAATTTCTTAATAGTTAAATTAAACATTCAAGTAAGCATTAAGTGTTTAATATAAATTGTTGTTACGCCACAGTACCTGCAAGTAAATCTTTTTATAGCAGCTTTTTGATGCTTAATGCAAACATTGACTATTTTATTACTCCCACGATAGCCCTTGAGAAAATGAGTCTCTTATTTGAATTAATAGATGCGTAAATTTACTATACATTACAAGTACTGTAATGTGTCTATGCATTGTTTGTTACCTTTTTTGTATTAAGTAATTGTTTTAATGTGATATGCTACGTCCTCATCGAGTCATATATTTTCCTTATCAGTTAATCTCGAGTTGACCTCGGAGGTAAATGAACAACTAGCGCGATTTAAGTAAGATAAAAGGGTCAAACGGCTTAATGTACGTTCGGAAGTGGCTCTCGAAAATAAACGTTCCTAAGCGGCGACGGGCGACGGGCGGAGGGCGACGACGACCCGTACAATTTGCTGACCACGAACCTTGCTCACTTGGGGCTATTCCCACAACTACATGCTCTTAAAATTAGATCACTAAGGCCCAAGCATCGACCAAAACTAATCAGCATTAAGTGGAATCTTATTCCAGTATTCATAGGGAGACTCTGAAACTTTTATTGCCCATCTAGCATATCATTTCACAAATAGTTTAAAACTATTACAAATGCAATAACTTTAGTTTGCCAAATAATATTTCTTTGTAAAATAAACTAAGAAAGCTGTGAATTTTCTTACTAAAAGGCGCTACTTTTTATCCAAATGAAAGTCGCTGTCTTCCTTTTTATAATTTTCTTAAAAGATACAATTTTTTTTCTTTCCTACGTCCTTGTAAATAATGACTTGTATTATATTTTATCACCACATGGAAAAGATATTCGTAGTTTCTGCATAACCAAGTTTTACAGATAAGTCAGGTGTTTCCCGCAAGTCGTAAAGGTTCATCGAATGACGTAATATCGAAACGAAACACGTAAACAAGTCACTGGTACAATCTAAATGTAATCTTATTGTTACTCTTATAAGGTTATTTATTCCTAACCCTGACATATTGAAGACATTTCCTTTTGATGACGCCTTTTTGAAACTAAGGGTTCAATGTGGAGATAAAACTTTTCAAACTTCGTACTAAAAGGTAAAGATAACATGACAACTTAAATTTATTACTAGATATTTCTTTTTGAAATAGTTAATATGTTATTTTCGCGTTCTTATACACATAATTACAAAGTTCGACATAAGTAAAAAAAAATGAATGAAACGTACATACTTATTAATTAAGATAAAAAAACAAATTGCAAGAATTGACTTAATTGTGACCGTGGGAAGCCAAATATTTATTTCATTATTTCATATGAATAGAGAACATTTCGGCTTATGGTACATTTCTGCACTCTTTTTAATCTATTAAATGCAAAAAAGCTACAGTGTGAAACATCCGTTCTCAGTTCATTGGTTAAATAATCGATATGAGGCGCAAAGATGCTGGTGCAAAAGCAATATTACAAAAAGCAGAAAAACCATTGAAGCTTTGACTACAGTATGCAAGTGCCCTACATGTACAAAAAAACTTCACTTGCATGTTTTTATAACGATATTTTTCAACTCTTTAAAGTAAAAACTTGTACAATTTAAAATCTATTATGAATTTAATCTCAGTGCTCAAATTTAATTCCGGCAAATGGAGTCTGAGTGGTTCAGGATGCCGACCTAAATAAAGTTCTTTTGACTAAGATATTCAAGTTAGTTTATCCAAGTATTAAACTTTGTAATACTTGAATTGAAATGCAAACGATTACCTTCTTTGTGTGTGATGATTCTATTAATTATTCGTTAAGTTTACAATTTGATTAATTATCAATGTATTCGGCGGTTTTCAATCACCATCAGTTAGTTCCAGAACTACTTTGCTTACTAATCAAATAATTTATTGAAAACTTCTATTCGTGGGTATCCGCAAAAGGCATGCCTCGACATTCAACAAGTTGTCAACAAAACTCTCAATAACCTATTGACATACTCGTACTCCGTTACTTGATTGTTACCAATAAATACATTATGAGCCCAAAACTTGTTTCTACCATGTTACATATTGCTAACTAGCTTATTAAGTTTAATTTTGATTAATGCGTTATTATTATTTAATTTCATTCATTCCATCAATTAAATAAAAATTGTTTTTATGCTTTTGTTTTTATATGTCTCGAACCGCTAAATTGACTATACAAATCGACAAGTAGACGACTATAGTTTTTACATTATTTTATGGTCACTAATTTCCCTTGTGGGTTTTATGTAATAAAAACCCTAAAAAAACAAATGATTATCTCTTCTCTTATTAAAAGATTTCACATTGCTAGTGAAACACAGTTCCCGTTTTCTCCGAGATTAAGTTAGAATAATTTTCTATGTGATAGAATAAAATCGTGACATCTAAATTGTTACAAATAAATAAACCAAATGCTTCATATTTTAAAAAGTGACCCCTTCCAATTTTTGATCTTTAACCCGGTATATTGATAAATATTATGTAAACAACATAAAAGAAAATGAACACAAAAATGCTTTTATTATAAGAGTGAAGAGTGGGTGAGAGCCAATTCTAAGAACGGTCTTCCAAACAATAGAAAGTATTTGGCATCACCGACAAATCCATGCAACAAGTCACAACTCTACGCTCTACATTTTCTATACAAAACATGATTTTCTTAAAAAATCTCTACGAACTAGTTTATTTTTGTGAATACGTTGAAAACATACTTAAAATGCCAATAGAGTCTAATAATAAACTAAAATATTAAAAATATCATACCATTCACAAAAATTAACGTAACAGCTAGTTTATATTGAATTTCTAGTTTATGGTAAAAGCATAGGCACGAGTACACCAAGATCGTTTGCACCCTGAGTAAGAAAGAGATACAAAATCGATCGATAGTTTGCTTAGACATTAACCGCCAACCACTGCATTGACCTCATTATTTAGGTGTTCTTTCAATGCAGTAAAAAAGAGTCGAATTAAAAATGTCACGACCACGTGCGTTGTGTTTCTTGTTAAAATCAATATTGCCCTAAATAAACAAATATTATGCCAGTAATAGAGTATTCACACTGTGTTCGCTAAACAAAACCGCAACGTTAAATGAGTTTTAATGATAGGGAAACTTTGTTGCAAAGTAACGTGTTCAGAAAATGGCAACAGTGTGGCCTTTCAGTTTTATAATTAATATTTGCCCTTTATATCTCTATATTTATAAAAATCAATCGATTAACATACTTTGAGAGAAGTTTTCAGTCAGTGATAGCCTGTCGCATGCAGATGATACCTAAAATAATTTGAAAGAATGTACTTAATTTCCGCTAAGTATATAATTGTCGGAAATTACATTTTATCACTTGAATTTGTTGTGAGAATCCTAAAAACAGAGTCATCAGTGTAACCTGACTGAGAGATTTATAGCGCGAATAAACGTGAATAAATGAGAGATAAATAATGTAAAAAATACATCAGTCACTGTACCTACGTTCAACGCCTCGTGAAAACTTCCCGTGTTCTTCCAGCGAAATATTTGTTAGCAAAGCTAAACAATTTTACCTTAACTCCATTCATCTTGTTTAATGAAATTGTAAACTTTATAAACTTATAATTGATTTAAAAGCGGGATATCTAGAAGGTTAAATATAAAATGATAATAAAGGAATTGCTATACCTATCGTTTAAAATTAGTTAAAAGCTCGTTTTAGCTTAAATTAGAAATTGTTAATTAAATAAAGGATATTGCAGAACGAAAGTAGTAATTTACTTGTAATATATTAATATATGCCTCATAATGATTTATCGAAGTGTATATTTTCTTCTGGTTCTTAAAAATGTGTACATAGTAAAGGGTTTGACAGGCGGACGGGCGGATTACTAATAATAGACATGTTTGAAATAAGAAATAACACCGAAAACAGGTTAGGATTTCCATCATCTTAAGGTGAGGACGTACATATCTATAAAGGCCACGAGTTAGTTTAGCAGACGGTAAACAGATTAAATGATTGACAAAGTGTGTGCGGTGTTCAAGTTAGTATAATGTGGGTTGGCAGGCTCGAGCCGTCCGCCGCACGGCCGGGCTGTGCGCGCTCGACCCGTCAACCCTTCGCACAGCGAGGACTCTGTGGCTGAAACGGCGCTCTCCAAACGAAACTCCGACGGTAAGGACCAAAGCTACACCGTCTCGACTCTTACAAAATACCTGACGCACCAAATTAAACACGCGCAAAATGTTATTCATTACTCCTTAATACTTTTGGAGAAAGATAGACAAAATATTTTTGACAAACTCTAGATCTACTAGGTGCTTAATTTTCATGTCGACGTTACTTTTGACTAACGTGGTTTACACTTTCCGAAGAAATGAAAAAAAAGTTTCATCACGTCGGCGAAAAACTTTACAATTTTACGAATTTTTAAAATTGAAAAAAATATTTAAACTACTAAACGTCTATACTATATCTAATTTGAAATTTCACGTTTAGCGTATAAATTAATGTAACTACGTAAGTACACCACACTATTGATAAATGAAACGTTGAAATGTTTAATGTAATTTAACAAATCTCACCTAAATAACGAATATCGACAACTCGTTAGTTTTCAAACGCCAAACAGAATGTTGTAATTTCACGAGTCCAAGTATTTTTAAGAAATGATAAATTTTCTCGTTCCTCTGTTTACCGCCATAAATATTCCTCGCATAAATAATATTATCCGGTAATGGTATTTGGCTTCTACCCAAATGCTCACACTAATTTCATTACATCTGAACTTTAACTCATTTCTTAATAAATTTGTACGTTATGTTCATTACTAATTTATACATGAAAATTTACATAGTTTGTTAATTTCATATCTAGTAATAGTGATGCTTACAATATACATGTAAAAGTGGTATGCAAAGGTCCTTAAAAGGTAATTTTATTTATTGGTACACACTTTGCTTCGACTAATAATGAATGCCAGAAATCCCGGCTAACCAACAAAAAATGTTTTGGTTTTATTTACAGAGTTCTAATGCATCCATTAAAGAATTAATTTACTTAAAATAAGCTAAACGTATTTTATGTCATAGTATCACGTATACGTATGCGCAAGATATAATGACGTTATGAAAGCAAAATTCGATCAATAAACACTAAACGCCGTTCGCAACGAATAAAGTTATTTAATTTATACGTTTATTTTTATTAGAGTGAAACATTATATGTAACATATGGGCGCAGTATTGTCTTCGTTTGTCTGTATTAGCGCGCATAAATAACCGGTTGCTTAAGACCTAGTTTGTTTACGCTGCGTTAATCCAAAATGTGCCGCGCGAATTTAAAGACCGTTACTCATCACGCTCCATTGCATGTGTATGCAATAAGCATTTAATACACTGACGTGAATCTGTACTACCATATTTGAAATATACTTGTATATTAAATACCATGAAGGTCATCGTTATGTTTTATTTAACACTTACAGGATTATGAAGAGAAAACTTGTTTACTTTAAAGTATCTAAATGACGCAATCTTATTTATATTATAACTTAGTCAATATCTGTTTAGATCGACAAAGAAATAAACCATTATTATTACTAAAGAGAGAATGTGCACTTATAAATGAAATAAGTGTTTTTATATAGGTCACTTTTAAAGACGATAATAAAAAGTCAAAATGTAACAAAAAATGTGACTTAATTTTGACTTTAACGAAGTAATTGATATTATAGTACTACGTTAGAGTATATCCATAGGTGCACTAGATTTGCAGATACTAATAAATGTGTTAGCAATGAAGATTGTCCCATTTAAACTATTCCACGTAAAGAATCTGAAAAAAGTTTGGAAAAAGCAAGCAAAAAATGTATTCATGTAATGTTTATACATCATCTTAACTGAGTGAAAAGCTGGCAATAGCACAAATTTAAAATTCGAGTTAAAAGAAAATAAATGTTACATTCATTTACATCTACTTTCTTGCAATAGCGGTTTATTGTTGCCATGAAGTTCGTTAGGAATTCTGATTCTCTGAGTGTCATTTTGACCCTCTCCGACGGCCGTCGGTTCCGCCACTTATATTTGTATGCTAATTCTTTCTCTGCAAGCCATTAATTATTTTTCGGGTGGTTGTACTGTCGTCTTGCTTTTGCGTCGAAACAAACACAACTTTTTGTTCCACTTTTTATCACTTATCATTTTGTGGAGTCGTAGAATTTAAAATTTTGTTTCTGCGCGAGAAACGAACGAACTTTAGTAACATTAAAAAAATGGTATTTGATTCGGCGCTGCAACCGTAGGTCATAAAGATAACGTGTTGAAAATTCACTGTAATTTTTAGTCATATAAGATAATTAATGTAAATCTGAAGATGGATAGGGTCATGGAGATCAATAGTGTTATTACTGACCATAAGTTTATTTTTTAAATAATAAAGTAAACGATATAATATGCATATTTTAATTTCGTTTACATAACGAGGTGTTTGTCATAACAAAAACAAACTACAATCCATATCTTTGTGGCTGTGATCGATTGTGGTACAACATTTTGTAAAGTATCAGTCTCGGAAAGCATGATGGATGAGAACGAGTTTGAAACATCTGCACAAATTCATTATTAATTTTCGTGTATAAATTATACCGAGTGATGTAAAAAATTACTACTATTAATTGAACATTTTGATTACTAAACAAGCTATTACTCCAATTTTATTTTATTTTATTATAACGGTTTGTAATTTAAATTATAGCATTTACTTTGTAAAGTCTATTAATTTAGAAAAGTATCCACAGGCTTTCAAAAAGATTAAACTAATTATCATTTTAATATGAATATTTAAATTAAGACGAGGCGCGATGAATTCTTAACTAATTCAATACCCTTCCTGATTTTATTTACATAAGATATTTGATTCCAAGAAAACTCTTTCTAAACTCCGAAACTTTATTAGATATTAGAAAATTCGTATAAAATATGCAGTCTATAAACCTCGTTCTTCACCACTTTAGATATAACCAAAAGATATCTGGGGCATTTCTTTTATCTTTCCATTTTGTTCCAAGAATAAAATAAACATTTATTAAGATACATGATAATTATTATAATTTTCGATTAAAAAATATTTTAACAAGAGATTTTCAGGTTGATTCTTTTACTCTGCTATTGGAATACATACCTAATAGAAGAAATCTCATCGTATCTGTATTAATAGTCTTGTGTCCTGCACGTTCAATTCATTTACAATACTGTCAATACAGTATGTCCACGCAGTTTTTCTGCGTTGCGTGTTCTCTATTTGTCTGTGACAGTTTAATAGTTGAACAATTGAGACTGCATCTAAGATGCGAAAAGAAACTCTTGAAAAGTGATGTCTTTACATTCAAAAGGAGATTTTTAATTTCAGATTTTTTTTCTAATCTGGTATTAAACAAAACAACAACAAACTTAAACAAATGAGTTTGCTAACCACCGTCGAATAATGTTACAACGAAATGGGTAGGAAATAAACTTCCTCGACTGTATTTCTCTTGTGTATAAAAAGTTAGGATTTCCCAAAGCGCTTCATCACCGTATATCCTATCATGCGGCTGGTTTGTGTGGAAATAATTACATGTTTAAATGTCAAGATTTTCTTTTGTGCAGACGAGGATGAGGAGCCCCGTTGTGTGACATTAACTCCGCGACATAAAGCAGCTATCAGATTTATAAGGAAGGTACGTATTTACCAATTTAGTGATTGAATATATTTAATTGTTTTACCGACAATTTATTTGAACAGCATATTTTATAAATGTTAAATTGATATACACAAATATTTCAAACTAGTTGACATTTATAAAGAGATCAAATTTAAATATTACTAATAACAAATCATTTACATAAATAATTAAATAACATTGTAAGCTCTACATTAGTACACATCTGAATATACGAGTATGTCGAATTTCTAAACGAAGCATTGCAAATTATCATCAATATAAAAATTAAATTACTTGATATCTTAAAACACAACCTAATCTACTTTGTTAGTAAGTAAAACGTAACAGAACACAGGTTTATCTGCATTAATAG
This sequence comes from Papilio helenus, assembly GCA_026546675.1. Classification (NCBI taxonomy): domain Eukaryota; kingdom Metazoa; phylum Arthropoda; class Insecta; order Lepidoptera; family Papilionidae; genus Papilio; species Papilio helenus. Next base: position 5,478,817 of record JAOCNA010000012.1, on the reverse strand, counting down.
AATAAACACATAATAAAGAACATATCAACCAAACATATACTGTAATCAAAAAAAAATATTCCTTTACGTATTGTCAAAGACTTGACTCTAGTCATTTTTTAACTTACAGTTAAAAAAAGGTTTCAAAATTTTAAAAACAATGTTAAATAATATGCTTTTACTATTACAATTAAAAATATACTTTAAATCAAACAAAGCAAAATTAAAATTAATAGAGTCAGTAGTTACTAGATTGCACTAGTTTACCATT
>JAOCNA010000012.1:5467440-5477525 GCA_026546675.1 Papilio helenus | reverse complement strand
ATTTAAACTAACTATCAAACGAAGATGCTTGCGTTTGTATTTTTTTATTAAGTATAAAATTAAATGTTTAATATATCTAACAACTTCACATTAAAAAGTCTGTAAAACCAAAAACAATTTAATGAAATTTATAACTTCAAATACTTCCAAGTATTGTTTTCGAAAAAAACGCAGTTGACTAGACCTTAAAAACACAAAAAAATCATATGAACATTGTGACGAAATTTACACCTTAAAAATGAGTAATAAATAAAACTGTCATTGTTTCACTTTCATTAAACAAATTTTAATTAAAAGGTTCAAAATAAACGCTTCTCTAATGACGTTTAGTAATGAAAAGAGCACATTATGCAGGAATTTGCATCACTATCAGGAATATATTTTATTTTCGTGTAGCTCAAGTACTTTGTCGCGCGCAAGAGATTTAGAGAAGCACTGAAACCTTACGACGTGAAAGACGTCATAGAACAGTACTCCTCCGGGCACGCCGACCTCCTAAACCGCACCAAGAACTTGCAGTACAGGTGAGGTCCTAGCTGGTCCTAGCGCAAGCGCCGCAGCGGCCCCGCGACGCTTCCATCACTGCTCCTCATCAGATACCATCCGAAATTACATAGTTTTTATATAAAAAGGAAATAATCCTACTTGTGTATTCTTTGACAACGATCGAAAAATACATAGTACACTGTTAATACAAAAAAAAATGTATATTGCAGCATTGACATCGTATTATGACTTTAGGAACGCGCGTAGGTATAAATCAAGAATGTGTCGAAAAAAAAAAATCTTTTTTGCTGTTAGTTTCTTTTGTAAGACGGATAAGCTTAACTGAAGTAATAAAACGGTTTCGCTAGTGTTTTATGTCTTGTTTTTGTCTAATAAGGTAATGTAATAATAAGTCTAAGTAAGTGATTAGATCATTATTTATTCTTTAGGAAAACATTTTTATCCCGTTGAGATTATTAAACTTCCTTGAAATTAATAACGTAGTTAGAATCAAAGATTAACTTTAAATTTCACTTCGATATTTTATCCTTTCAGATCTTAATTATTTAAATAAGTAATTTGTATATTATGTATTTTATATATATATTTATTTGTATGATTATATTTCTGATTAAAACATGTAAAAAAAGGAGCGCTGTGTAGGTATACAATAACATTTCATGTTTCAAAATTATTTGTAGGCAGATAGTTATAGAAAATCTTTTATCTCTTAGGCTCTGATCTGCTTTACTCTGTTTACATACGTTTCATGAATTGTAACTGTCGCCAGTGCACGGCAATCATTTAGCTTTCTTACTAGAGCTTTGCACGACATCTACGCTTGCACTATATCACTACTCATATAATTAGTAATTTACTTGTGCTATGTACTTTGTAATAATAAAGTAAAAGTTAGACATTTCTTACATGTATTAGTATTTTGATAGTGATCATATTCGTTTTCCGAAAAATATGGGCATTATGTCGTGTTAGTTTCAGTTAAATTCAGAGTACAAAGTAAAAATTATAATATTAAATTTAGCTACGAAGGTTGCATTTATGGCAACGATGAACATTTATGAAGACTAAATACCTTTTAGTATGTTGATGCGCTGATAGTTTACCACATTTTACAAAATTATTTAAATATATTTAATGTCAAATACATACACATACAAAAGCTTCTAGCCGTTCATCTACCGTCCAGGACGTATGTGTGTAGATGAGAAAAGGCAACAGAGACGCCTCAAGGTATACTATAACAAGTGACCTTGACATTATAGAAGTTTTTATATTACACTTATCTGAAGTTACTTTTTCATAAGTGGTAGACACTGCGGAGCTACAATCCACTTCGAACTGAATATAACTTTGTGTTTGTTCTCCCATGAACTATAGAATGTTCGAGAATTTAATATAATAAAATAATCACAAAATTTTCTAATTTACATATTTTCTAATTAAATATAACATATTAGTGAACTGACATGTAAAGTAAACCTTGTTATAGAGATTTGGTTATTTTAGAGAACGCTGAAGCAAATTGCCTCAAAACAATTCTATTTCAGCCTTATGTTATTGTTTTCATTGTGAAACTATACAACTACCCAAAGTTTGGTATAAACAGATTTTCGTCCAGAGCCGTGGCTATACAACATCCAAAAACATGTTTCTTCGCGCTTATTGCATGAATAATTAATTCGTTACAAAGAAAATATTACAAGCACAAATACATTATTCGTAAATTGTTATGTTTTCTTCTGTATCTTTCAATGAGTTTGTTCAGACTTTTGTGGCGTATCTACTATATTAGATTTTTTTGTTCATGCAAATTTATATAAGCGATGGTAATTATTTGCATAAGAGAGGAACCTCAGCCTTGGCGTCATCAACATTAATAATGCATGTTAATCCGTGCCTCTCCGCACGTCTCGCTGGAGGCAACTTAAAGGTATATTAAAAATTCTGTTCAAAGTCTTGTAATTCACTGATAATTTAGTAAAGCCAACCCAAGTAACCAAACAGCGGTAACCGCGGAATAAATATCCCCTTGTACAAAAACAATTCGTTGCATAATGCTCATACTTTTTTGTGTAACGTTTAATATACTTGCATATTAAAAGAAGTTGTTTGATGTGAGTATTGGTATTAACTTTACGTATGTATTCCATTTATTTATGTTGTGTAAACATAGCGTATCGCATATTATATTAAAAGCATATATTTAAATTCAATTAATGTTAACCCACAGGTTAGATCAAATTCTCGGCAAGCAAGGCTCGAAAGCCAAAGACGTGTATGCATCCAAAATCAGCCTAGCTTCCAGAGTTGTAAAAATTGAAAGACAGGTAATATTTGCCATATTAACTGTATTATTTTTAGTATTACAAAAAATGACAAGTACGATTTATATGTTTCAAACTATTTGCAGGTAGATGACATAGAAAGTAAGTTAGATCATTTATTAGAAATGTACGAAGAGGATAGACGTACGACAAGGCGACTGGGCGCTGCTAACGGTGAGAGCGGCGGTTCGGGCGAGGGTGCTGGGCGCGCGCGGCCCGCCATCGCCGACAAGCAGTGCTCGGAGCCCAACTCACCCGTGTCGCGCGCTTTCGAGCCCGCCCCAGCCCCTCCAGCTCTCGCCGCCTCGCACCTCAAGCGGCCCATGAATAGAGGGTATTCCGATCTGGGAACTAGATTTATGCGCAAAAAAGTCATCGTCAAGTAAGTTAATCATATTAAACCAACCAGTTTGCTTATAACTTTAATGAGTATTGATTCCTTCTATCGATCTTCAAATCCACTAAGCTAAATTATAAAAGAATTTTTGAACAACACTGTTCAGATTGCTATCTACAACACCGATTAGGCATGTGTTGTATTGTTCAATATAAATAAATTATATGATTATAGAACATCATCATCAAATAGAAATGGTGAATCGCCGCGAGACGATGAAGTAGTTATAGTAGTGCCGACTGACCGCGAAGACACGCCGCCCCGCCTCGCCACTGACAGCTCAGGTAAATACCTCTCTTATTTACATACACCTATATATCTGCATACCAGTGAGCTAAGATAATGTATAAAGGCTTATTATGTTATTATATAATAAAGTAATATTGTATTATATATTACTTCTCCTGTTCGCGAGTAGTCAACCGCGATAAGGTAATTTTCGCACAGTGCGAAGGGGCTCTTAGCTTCCTTTCTAAACCATAAACAGTAAATTAACAACTTAGACTTAATAAATTTGCTATAATTACTTTCTCCGTATGAATATTATTTAAACTGTATGCGAAATAACGTAGACGCTACATCATTTTCAAAATGTTTGTAAATAATTCGTTCGTTCAATAATAATAAAAAAAATCATTGAGATTTCCAAAGCCTACCAGCTATCAGTAGACACTTTACGCAAGAACGACATCGTATTTCTAAAATTTTCTTTTCATTTTCGAATCAATTAACACTGTTACTAATTAATGTATTAATTGGAATGTTGTAAGTGAAGTTATCTCGCGCTTTGTACATACAAATTCGTGAATTACAAAACATCAATCAATGGTCACTGGCGCGCTCGACGCAGCCGAGATAAGTTTGGCGTCTGTCCGTGAGTAGCCGCCGCTGCCGTCGCTGCCGCACGAACGCTTTCAGTACATCACATGTAGGCGTAGTGTATTTCTAGCTTAACCCGCTTATTGTATTAATATACATTGTATCTCATGATGTTAGTTTAATATGACTTGCTGTTTATTGCTCAATTATAAGATTTACATTCACTATATTTATCAGTTATGACATAGACATGCACATTGAGTCGGCTATTATGTAACGCCGTATAGATATTGTTCTAACACATAGTGGCTTGAAATATTAATTAACCAATTGAACATCGTTGCCATAGGTATAAATATGCGAATATTACAAAATTGCAGCATCTTATGAAGACTATTCGTCGTCGACCTCTCTCTGACCCCCGCGGCGGGAGAGCCCCCTCCCCCCCGGCCGGCCCAGGCTGCGTGAGTCCTAACCTATCCCCTATCGATGTGTGGAATGTGTATAATAGTTTCTCTTTGTGCCCTCCCTTTTGCTCTTTTTGAATGTATTATTAAGGTGTTGTATTTAGTACTACCATGTCTCTCATTTTACCTTCCGACATACATCTGCCAACGCTCATATATTTTAAGTTCTTAGCAACAAATGTTTCATGTAGTTATTTAAAAGTCCCCAAAGCAATTTTTGCGTTATGTTGAGATATATAAATTGTGGAGTACATGCATTTTTAATAACACTATCATTTACCAAAACAAACAACATACATAATCTCTTTAGTGTCGCATGCATTTTTATCTTGTTCTGTAAACGTAGATGTATATGTGTCTTACATTTATGTGTTATAATAACCAACATGGTACCAAAATAACTTCATCATTTACATCTCAAGCTAAATACATCAATTAATTTTCTTTTATTGAAAAGCAAAAATTGAGAGCATGAAATTACAACATAAAAAAACACACATTATATGAAAAAATATCTCGACCTCATTATTAATATCACTATTCGGTTTTAAACACCAAGGACGCAAGAATTAGTAATATGTTTTTCAATCGAATAAATACGTATTAATAGGTTTTATCAGTCAGAAGGTTACTGCTACCCACACAAAATCCAATGTCTTCTATCTATACCACAAAGTAATTCGTTTACCACTACTAGTGACCAATATAAAATATGATTTATTTTATACCAAATTATAAACTAAATTGAAGTTTGTCGTAAAAACGTCTTATCGCTAAAGCATTTTCATAAATATTTGCAGTTTACTGTTTCATTTGAACTAATAAAAGTTGTAAACCAGATTCGAAAGTACAGGAGAAATGAATATGTTTTTGATGGTTAAATTGATGACAACAATTAAAAAACAGGAAATATTTTAAGCTTAATAAAATAGAAGCTGAATGGGTGCTGAAGGTTACGTGTATTATCTGGTCTCACAATATCTGCCAGCACTTTTCAGTTGTTCGAGCTCCCAACGGGTTGAGTGACTTGTAGTTTAAACGGTGTTCAATAACTCGAATATATGGAATAGTGCCAGCTCACACATCGAATGCACGATGTGGAGCCGATGATAAAGAAGTATATTTCTTTTGACTGCGAACTATAATTCACACTCGGAAAATCGACGAACATTTACAATTATTAATATTTTGAATAAAGTTATTTTGGTAATATTAGTTTTATCTCACCTTGCAATTACAATAATTGTTCTTCCGACAAAATAAAGTCAATAGTGGTTATAATAATATTTAGCCTGTATCAATTATTCATTCTGTACACTGTTTAAGATGGTATCAAAAAAATCAAATCAAATGTTCACATGTTTGGAGTAAAAAACAACGCTTGTTCAATACCTAATTAAAATTTACATCTCATTATTAAGTACGCACTTCCTCAGATTAAAAATTATTTTTTGTTGTTTAGAACGCTAGAACTTTTTCGTTACTACCTTAGCAATGTGTCGTTAAATATATACTCGTAGTATTCCAATTACCTTATTTATGTTAGAAAAATTCATCTACAACTGTTCGATTATACTTAACATCGTTAATATACATCATAACAAAATTACCGGTCTAAATATGTAAATCAATTACATGTTCCCAGAAGTTTGCGCAAGCTGTTCAGTGGAGGTAGAGACGGAAGCGGAGGCAGGATGCACGCGCTCAGGGAGCTCCGGGTCGCCGTCATGGTGCGAGGGCGAGGGCGAGGCGGGGGACGAGCGAGGATATGGCTCGGGGGACTCCCTCGCGGAGGATGCCGCGCTGCTCGGCGCCGCCCAGCCCGCACACCCCCCGAGACTCCTACGCACACAAAGACGAGACGTCGCCGTCGACCTGCACCTGCTCAGGCCCGACGTTTGAGCAACACAACACCTCGCGCCGCGCACCACGCAAACACAGGGGCCTCAATTTTAATCGCACAATAACTTTACCCGCTCACGAACATTACTTGTCATAGACGCTTCAGCATAGAAATTGTCGGAGCAGAATAAACGCTTCAATGATTAAAATAAAGTATTACTTAAATATGTAAGTCTCGTGCAGTGATTATTAATAGACGATTTGTACAACGATTTAAATAGTGTGATTAAATTAAGATTATAATTCCACTCATTTTAGATGTATATAAAAGACCAAAGACTCAAAAGTAGACATGGTACCTTTTATATGCAAGTACATAATTTAACTGGTTACGCCTATCTCGTTATGAAATTTTGCTTACATGATAAAAATTATGTACGAAATCTTTAAATAGGAGCTTTTGAGTTAATCTTCATTAATGCAAGTAGGTGTTCCTTTAAAATTGTACATAAATATTAGATTAATTATAGTCAATATATTAGAATATCCCAATCTGAAAGCCACAAATAACAGCTGCGGCGGAACAAACCACATCTGCCTTGATATAATAATTAGATTAATGTAAAAGTTCTTAAACTTTCCTTCGCACGTCCCAATAAGTAGATTTTTATTATTAAAAAAAAACTACATAATCATAAAACTTATATCATGTTAATTCAATAAATTAGATATTGATATCTTCTCCTCGACAGATATTTTCTTTTGTTGATAATCCTTGTTTGTAATAAGGCACATCTTGCTTTTGTAAAATAGATGGCCAATACGTTTTTTTCACAATAGTAGAATTTCATATTTACAAGTGAACTGTGATAAACCTTTGAGTTTAATACTAGTACCCACACTAAGCGCATTTTACCGATAAAATAAATAATATATAGATTACTATCGAATGTTACTTTCAAGATTTCTATAAACACAACCCAATAAATCTGCATCATTTTATTTCAGTTTTAATTTTAATTGGTAACTTATTTCTGATATAACATAAGAACAGCATTATCTGTATTCTTCTAATAGGACTGGGATGGTCAAGTCAAGCAAAGCGAAACCAATTTGTTTTTGAAAATTTTAGAGAAATTCCCATAATCGACATATATTATTCAACTCAACATAATTAAAATTAAGATTATCTATTATTTTTTTATTTAAAGAAAAGAAAATGCGATTTTCTTCACATCAAATGTTTGTGTTATAAATTATAACAAACAATTTCATCTTAGAAAAAAAATCAGGACAAGTTGTGACTTCTCTTTTATGTATCGTTTATCATAAGTTTTGTTATTTATTGTGATGCAGATTTATGGTTGGCTAGTTCGTTTGACTATTGAACCTATTCTTGAACCAATTTTTAAAGAAAAGTTTTGGATGCGTTTCTTGATAAAAGCAGGGTAAACATTTGCCTGACATTCAAAATATAATAATTATAAGACTTTAATGTTTATATAAATATTTATAGAATGTCACACTCCAACTACCAGATTTACACTGGTCAATGAACTAATAATTTAAATTGTACGGCTTTTGCCTAATTCAGCAAATAGCAAATAATAGTTACAATGGGACCTAGTTTTGCCTCACAAAATATTAATTATTAATTAACTGCGTTACTATAAGACATTCTATCATTATATGTATAAATTCGTCTCGTATTTATATACAAAAAGGTAATAATAACATCGATATACTAGTAATTCATGATTTTTATTAGATGCCCCAAGATCTACTTCTACATTAAGTCATGCGCCTCCTTTTTCTAAGAATACTAAATTTAAGATAAATCAAAGTAGGACAATAATAATAATAAAGATAACGATCATTAAACTAAGGCAAAACATTATCATAATTCAAAATGAAATAAATGTATAAGATTATATTAAAAATATGCTGGTATCATTCCGAAGTGCATGAATTTGTAAAACATTATTTGCACTACGAAGGAGGCGCTTTAGACTTGTTTACTAAGTTAAAAGACAAATGTAAACTGTAAAAAGCGTTGCCAGATTTACTGTAACCTTGAAACGCTTTAATTGTACGTAATATTTATTGGTGTTTGTTTGATTCAAATATCAAGATCTCAAGTACGATGTTAGATTGTAAACACAAAATATATCAGAGCGAGACTATATATTATTATTTGACCTCTTATACTGTTCAGTAATCAAATAACTGGTAACGCTTTATAATTTTTATGAATTACTTGTGATTACATTCTTATTTAAAAATAAAACAAAAGAGACGGGACGCCAATGACTCTGGCGACGGGTTTTCCGTAAATTTTGTTTTATGAATTTGTATTATGTATTGTAGTAACAGAGTTCCTTAAAGTAACGAAAAAGTTGTTTTAACATAGATACTTTGATAATTTATTATCACTGTCAGCACCATTTTATATAATAAGTAAGATTAACTTTTTTAATGTAATATAATACTAGTCAAGGGTGACTAGGCCATAGTCAACGCTGGCCAACTTGGTCATAGCTGATTCATAATTTTTTATCACCTTTAAAATGTTTCCGTTTAAACGATTGTACTCAATTTGATATTAATATTTGTGTTATCAAAATCGGTCAAGTCTGTAAAGTTTACATTAACACTAGCTGTCCCCATCCGGCGTCGCTTCGACTTATCATTCAAGATAATAAATATACAGGATGTCCGCGAAAAACGTGTACAATGGACTACCACAGATTCCTTGGTCGAAAATATGACGATTTGACCGAACTTCCTCTATCTAAAGTTGCTTCGTTTAGGCACTAGAGGATTCTAAAGTTTGCTAATTATTTTGCATTCATTCAAATATCTTAATAACCCTTAAATAGGGGTTTTTGTTAAACCACACCTTTTTGTGGAACCTTTGTCATGAAATAATCAGGTAAGATCGCAGTTAAACTACAAAATGTGTTTTGGGCCAAAACCGTGGACGAATTAAAATTTAAACAGCGACCAAAAATCTTTTAAATCACACTACCTATCTGTGAAAAATACTTGACAATGATTGTACAGGCCGTTGCAAAAACGTGATTAAAAATTGTTTTGATGTTCGAGTTTTCGAGACTCCTGACATTCGAAAATGTTAACATTACTAAGCATTTTTGTCAATTCCGCCAAACGCTAATGAAGGCAGAGTTCGTGAAATGCAATTTATAATCGCTGGTAATCGTTCAAGTTAAATGAACAAAATGAAAAGTGCATGATATGCGTACACACTATAAGGCCCTCCTATGTGTCGGGTGATATTAAACTGATTGAAAACAATAAGTTGTTATGACTAAGTATAAAGATATTTCAGCATTGTTTATGATAATTAAAACATTACCTAACCTTTAATTCCAGTTGTAGGTATTATTAAAATATAATTATTCTGTTACTATTCTTTGGTAACATGCTTACTTTGCTCTGTACGTAATTTAATACTTTATAACAACAAAAAGATTGGGTTTCATTGACATTAATACCTTGTTTATTCTATTGATGGTTATTTCGTGTAAGGAGACCAAAATAGATTCAAAAAATATATAGAGGAAGCATAGTTGGCACTTCACTTGAGACATTTTTCACGTAATCCTCACTAACACTATCTATTAATAGGTCCTCAAAACCACATGTTAATATAGTTAATTGTATTTAAATTACTAACCAATAGGTGTCAAATCATGTGTATGTTTTATT
>JAOCNA010000012.1:5430979-5442825 GCA_026546675.1 Papilio helenus | reverse complement strand
AAATGCTACGAAGGGTCTTTAACATTACGTTCATCATCTATCATTTCCTCAAAGGCCGGCAACGCATCTGTAGTTCCTCTGGTGTTGCGGATTTCCATGGGCGTCGTAGACCACTTCGGTGTTCCCGCCGTTCGTTTGCCTACTTTTAATTTTAAAAAAAAACGCAGTGAATTGTATATGATTTTTTTGAGCCAAGGTTGAACAAATATGGCACACCGATCACTGAAACTTCAATACCATAGAATACAGAATATGAGTATGACTTGATTATCACTGGAGATTATTACATTTACAACAAATGATTAGTGTAAGCATTTAGATAACCTGACTCCTATGACTAATATATAAATTAACAAATCCAAATGATGAAATACCTAATGCCTCCGATTACCATAGTAAATTGACTGGTCATTGTGAAGATGACGAACTGACGGTTAAAGGTTAATCTATTAACAATAATGCTCTCTAATGAGCTATGATTTGAAAGACGTGACTCTTTGAATTACCCAAAGTTAAACATTGTTAAAATTGACAAAACAATTGGGATTAATTATTAAAATAAAAAATATACAAAATAAAAGAAGAAAGGAAGAAACTAAGGGATATCAAAATGCAATCAAACTAATCATACTAATATTATAAATGCGAAAGTTTAGATGGATGGATGGATGTTAGAGTTTGTAGCCTAAACGGCTGAACTGATTTCGGTAAAATTTGGTACAGACATAGAGGATAGTCTGGAAGAGCACATAAACTACTCGCTTTTGTTTTTTGTCCACGCGGACGGAGTCGCGGGCGAAAGCTAGTAACGACTAAAGACAAAATACACTAAAGAAAAATGTTACAAAGTCCAAACAGTAATGATAACATTATAATTATTTGTTCTCCGATCCTCTTACAAAATACCAATCCAAGCTTACAAACATAAATCCGAGGTTTACAATTCAAATAAAAACCGGTATCGAATATCGTATTTGATATAAAGACACAGAGTTAAATAGTAACGAAGCGAGCGTATACAGGGTATTAGATGTCATCGATAAAAGAAACGTACACCTAAATAATAAAGATTTAGATCCTAAACATGATAAAGACATTGCAGCTAATTGCCGCCGACACTTCGTATTACTGCAACAATGGACAACCACACACGACGACCAATCACGTTGCTATAATGCTTTTGTCTTTACATCAATAATAATAGTGTTTTTTCGTGTCTCGATGATTTGTGAAGACAGGACGTAGTCACAATGAGAGCTTGGTGGGATGCGGGCGAGAGAATGGCACTTTATTATACTTTAGACGGCATTGTGGGGACGCATGTGTTAGATGAAAGATTCCTTGAGTTTCTACTTTATTGATGCGACGCTGTTTACAAAGCTTGTACATCAATTACATTACAAGCTAAAAAGATTATAGAATTTATTAGCCAAGAAGTAATATCTTAATAATATTAATTAAGTATCAAAGCTTAACTTCTAAATTCGACAAACAATGGGTCTTGAAATGAGAGGAATGTTGAAAGAAAATTTCAAACAAAAGAACAAGGCATTGGCGAGAAACAAATAGGACTAAGGATTGATAGGTAAAGTGAACGATTCCAATACATCAGTTCAAAGGGTTCTTAGTTAATGAATCAAACGACAGTCCGCTCGCAACACCTCTTTTGTGGCCGGACAAAATTGACTTTGACGAAGCGAACGGATCCAAAATAACCGATCGTGTCCAACCCATTGTGCGTGCTATAATTAGATGCCTTGGAAATAAACACGTGGTGGCAATTATCGCGGCAGCGGGTTAAATGAGGCACCGAGAGCTGTCGTTAATGGGTACAGTCGACCGCGCGGCATCCGGCGACGAAATGCAAAGGCATCCACCGTGAGCAAGATCACAAATAACAGATAAATCCTATCGCACCATACGGAATGCGACTATTTATCGTAAGTATAAAGAAGTCAACAATCACAATAAATAAGTCGTAGACGTAACTATTGTGTTGGGAGGCTTTGAAATAAATTTAACTACGGCACACACCGCATCCATCTTCCCGAGAATGATTTAAGTGACCGCTGCGTCTGGAAGATCGAGTGCGGTGTTCCTCGCGAACAAAGCGCTATTGAGTTAAAACAATAAAATACTGGAAATGTGAGTGGAGAGGACGTCGAATGCTACGAGTGTAGCGTTTGAAGAATTAACAGTTGTTTAATTTCATTGGGTATTGACTAATCTCGGTGGTAGAGGGCCCGGGGCATGACTGCGGACATTAATCATCTCGTGCGGGCTCGCGGGCAGGCGGGCAGGCGGGCAGGCGGGCAGGCAGCCGCGCCTCCATACATCACGTACCCTTTGAGCGAGGCGAGCGACTCGTTTGTTGAAACGCACCGTCCCGCTTTTATTAACGTCCATACTAACATTGTAAACGTCTCAATTCCTTTGATGACTTCCTGTTCTTCATTTGTCAGAGCTCCATTCACTTGTCGATGGGTACCACTTTTAATGGTCGGTTAGTAAAGATTAATACCGTCTTCGCATTTAACAGTCTACGCATTTGTGCAATAAATTAGACTTAAGTAACACCACGTCCCACCTGGACTGGATTTTACGAGGTCCGGTGCAGTAAACCGAGGCCGACGCCGCTAATCTAATAAAAGTAAGAACTGATCCTAATAAAAATTCTCGTTCAATAAAAATAGGTGACTGCGAAGATATCGCGCCAATAAAATAGTAAATTCATGAAGATGTACTCCATAAATATCGTATTCATTATTGTTAGCTAAAGAACGGTGGGTTTTTAATTGAAAATGTGTAGTTACAAAGTCGGTGTTGAAATATAATGATGACAAAAACGCGGTGCATGTAGTTATGCAATAAAAAGATGTGGTAGCATGTTCTTGGGCGAATGCTTAATGAACCACTCTATTTTATAGTCCGGTCCGATAAATGAAGGTGGCGTTACGGAACGAGTGGAAGACATGGAACGATCGTAATACTAAAGGACACTTGCTATTCTAGATAATTTATAATTAAACTTCATATGTAGATGAATTCATCGGACGGAAGATACCTACTTGATTATAATCCGAATTATTTATGATAATAACAGTACATTAATGAGACGTAAAAACAGAAATATCGCGAAAACATAATTGGCATTTAAAAAGAATTTAAGTATAAAATGGTACAGTGTACAGAGGGTAGCGATAACTTTAGTCATTTTATGACTCCTTATCTATTCCTTTATCCTTTATGTAAAACTAAAAGGAACATGTTTCTTTACAATTCAGAATTATAGTTGTAAGCAGTCGTTATTGTTAACATTTGTTCTATTCCATTTGTCTAACTAGTGTTTTAAATACCTTTTAGCATAAGTCATCCCTTTTATACCGTGACACCAGCGCCAGGTGCGGATTTTACACAAAACATGGCTATTGACACATCAATACGCGAAGGCATGCGAAATCAGATTTTGATCAATACATATTACTTACATAAAAGTACCTATACCGAAAGCAGTGATACATATGGAGACCCGGCTCGAAGTACCATGTTTAAATAAGAATAAAGATTAAACAGAAGTCAAGAATTTAATATGCAAAAACATTTTTTTAGTAATACAAGATGACAAGTGACATATAATTAAATTCTTCCTTTTTTTAAATACATTATTTTTAATCGTAAACACATATAACCACCTGTTTAACTAAATAGTGTATAACTATTATGGGGTAATACAACTTAAGAAAATGGTGTCTATGATACTCACTGTGCATGGTGATGATAATGCGTGGCGTGGTGCATGGCGGATGCCTGTGCGCCGGGAGGCGTGGTCGCGTGGAACGCCGCGAAAGCCGACGGGAACTGAAGTGGCAAGAAGCCACCGCTACCTGTTGTCCCCGGACCTACCAGTTTATACCATTAAACGTTTGTCTACCCCAGCTGGGTTTTAGTTTGTTTTAAGAACGATAGCTTACGTTTGGTAATTTAAATTTACTTTCAGTATAAAGAAGTACTACTTTGTACTTAGCGTTATGTACTCAAATCTCTAGAAAATTAAATCAAACTTTCTTATTTTAACTTTATCTCAATTTTACTATGAGCTGCTTTGGATAGCGTAAAACTACAACATTCAGGCCCCTTTCCATTTACGACCTCTGCTAAAGTTGTTGCAAGATCTTGTCGCAATAGGAAGTATTACTTGTAAACATGTGCCAGGCAGCTTGGTGTTTTGAATATTGTTTGTAACTATGATGAAATATTACAAAATCGACTATAACATATAAAAATACCTTTACATTTAAAAACAGTAGCCAGAGCATATGAAAAACAATAACATACCTTTTACGTTTCATCATAAATTCTTTAAGAATACTGTGCGAACGGATAAATGTAAAACGAATAGAACATTGCCGTCAAGTCAGTAAACTGTGAGTAGACAATATTCGTAATCTTTTGTAATTGACATCTATACTACACGCAGCTATTCACCATTTAAACTAAACATAAATTTATTTATTTATAAATAATATACTAGCAGTTTTTTGTTAATAAGTATACTATGATTTTTTGTACCATTTCAATTAAGCACTACGTGCTAGGAATGGTTTATGGTGAAATGGTGGGATGCGAATTACCGACCACGTGATCAGAAATCCGTACCCTTATCCATTAGGCTATTGGGGCTGCATGTTGCATATTATGTAGTTATTACTACTTTTAGTTCACACTTTTTGATAAAATTCTACTTTATGATTCAGGACAAGATTGATGTAAGTGGAATAATGTCGCAGAAGTTTTATCTAGTTGTCGTTGGCGCCATTGTGATCGCTGCGGCAGCACTCCCGGCCGCCGCGCAACCAGTTAGTAGATCTTTAGTACATAACACACACGTAAGCGCAGCGCACCACAAATGACTTCCTACTACACATAATCGTTATACAAATTGTGTAATGTTGTTAATTTACTAGACACTACTGACTCTTAAATTAAATCACAGTTTTTGATTAGATAGGTACAGCTTTTTTTTTTAAAATAATCTAATAATTACAATGCACAAACTAAATATTCCAATCCGTATAATGTTATGTTTGATTTCATCAAATTAAATTGCTAAATTCTAGTTTATTCATCATTCATTTCATTCACATTCATATTTCTTTTTATTTTATAGTATACGGTAACAAACGAGCAACCGGCCACCATACGGCGGGACACATAGAAAGAGGATATTTCCTTTATCTATGCGTACCATCCCCAGCTAAATCCTTCTCCCTGTCCCGAAATTCTTTTGAAAGAGGATGAGGACTTAAATTAAGAATGAAGGACTTAAATTAGGAACTCATCCGACTGTTTCTGCAATTGGTTCCAATTCACGCCTGTCTTCTATGTGGTCGTTGTATTGCACCGGGCGAGTCGGACCATTCGTGCGAATATGTTAAAGCGGGTTCCACCACTGTTGAATTCGCTAAAGTGATCTCTATTCTATTGCATGATATATTATGCAGTTATGCTTTATAAACAACTGAATGATTCATCTGTAGCCAGGTATTTCATGATTGTCCGTATTTTTCAGCCAACAGCCGATGCTTCTATAAGCAAAGACCGTGCCTTAAGGTATGTTTCATTGAAGGCTGGAAAAAATGTAGCAACCACTCCACAGCGAGGATTTTTTGGAACAATATTCAATCTTATTGTGGAGGTAAGAAAACACATGCTATGCAATGATACAGGTGTTTCTTTACACATTTTTTGACTTAGATTTTCAGTTATAAAAAATATTTTTAGTAATGTACCAGCAACTTTAACGTTGATTTTTCGCTCGACGAAATAATTCTAGTGAGCCTGGTATTAGGTGACAACTACTTGTAGGCACCCCTGGGTACTCAAGCAATAGGCATTTGAAAATTTCAAAAACTGAAGAAGGGACAAACAAAAGTATATTTTACTATGCATCCAATCCTCGGAAAATACTCTTCCTATGACGAGTACACCTTTTGTAAAAGTATGGAAACTGGAAAAAAAAATTATCTCTTATCAATAGTCACTTATCAGAAGAAATGCAAATTACCTTTACTTTGCTTAAAGAAGTTTCGCATCTATCTGTTGGACCGAGGTCGTGGCATGGGTCCGTGATAGTTGTACGCAGCAGCTGCTGGTGTAATCTCTGTCGTTATAAAAATAATATTAATTCACACTAAAATTTATGTTTCAGCAAATCAATGATACTAAAAGTGCGTACAATCAAATTTCGGGATTAGTCAACAATCAATTTTCTGATAATGACGTAAGTATAAAAGACAGCAAGATATAAATTTAAGATAATACGGTAGGTTAAGGCTGTATGTTAATAGCGAATGCATTCTTATCGTTGCAGCACCCTGCAAACCTATATCGTACCTTCGTCCTTTCTTTTGATAAGAGACGATGTCGGTTTCGCATTTATCTGTATGTCGATTGACTTAGAGTGATACAACTCCTACTCTATTTTTGTTAGAGGTCCTATAATAACGGTTTATGATGCCAAATCATTAACTCAAACAGCCTCGAGTTCGAGCTGAAATAAAATTAACTTTATCCGTAATTATGTTTCCAGGAAAAGTCAAAGCCTAATCCCAACAACGGAACTGCTGAAGCGGCAAAAATAACAAGGGCAGAATTTTTAAAAATACTTGACAGAAATTTTAAAGGTTTAGCGCGACTTAGAAATCTTGAATGGCGTGAAGCAAGAAAGGTACGCTACATCCTATTGAATCATAATGATAATAACTATTATAAGTTAAATATTTAAAACATAAATATTTCAGGATTCCTGGGCAAATCTAGTGGAGTACAAAAATGAAATATTCTCTGGAAAAAAAGCCAGAAATAGAAGATAACACTAACTTGAAAAACTAGAATATGTACCAACGTTTATAAAATATATTTAGACATAGACATTAAAAATAGTTGCAGTTTCAGATGTTCGCTTTTTGTTACCGATTTTTTTTTTTTAGAAAAATATAAAGTATTGTTTAAACGATTAGCTTTTATATTTCCAAGTAGCTTGTTAGCTACCAAGAAGAACGTTAGTTATGAGTGTGGAGGGGTACACCGGTAGAGGTAGACCTAGAAAGAGATGGATGGATTGCGTGAAAGGTCACCTTTGATGATCAAGAAGGGAGTCATGATTGAGATGTCGGATGATAGAGAAATATAGAGGACAAAACCTGTTGCACCGACCCTATGGGAGTAGGATAAGGAGGATGATATGTCGAGTCATTATCTGACTTCAAGTCTTGGCTCTTTCAATAAATATTTTTTATTAGTAATTTAGATGTGAAATGTTTGCACATTAGTTGTAGCATAGGTTTCAGTGCTTTACATATATAAATAATATATAAAATCTATCTAAACTTACGCAATTATGAGAAATAAGATAATAGATATAAAGCCTGATCAACCCTGTCATAAAAGCATTGTAAATAAATATATCTATTGTAATTATCAGAAATTGTAAATAGTTTTAACCAAAAATGTTATTTTAAATGTTAATTTTTTTTTTTAATATAGAAAATAAAAAGTACCCAGCACAAAAAAGTCCCTGATCCTCATGTTAGGGGTACGAGAGGGCGGCATAGAGCCGCCCATAATAATAAAAAAAACCCTGTCATAAGGGCGCCACATTCTCCATTGACTTTGCAGCACTTTACATCAACATCAATAAGTACTGTCCATTTTTATCAAAAATATTAAAATAGCAACCTTAAAAAATGCCGGTATAGCAATGGCTTACCAGCTTACCAGGTTCTACGGCTATCAAGCCCTCTTTGTTTTTATAATGTTCTGGCATGCTTGAGAAATCGAAAATAGTTGCACGCGGCAGGGTAGCGCAGGGGATCTTCATTGGCAACATTGCTCCGTCTCCTACCCATTCAGTATTGCCAATGCTACGGAAATTGTCGTGTTCTACGGCTTTCGGGCTATCAGACTATCAGATACAAAATCACGGCCTACGGCCTACGGCTGCAACCCTAAGCCCGTAGCAGAATCTACGGATTTTCGAAGATCTAGAGTAATTCATTGTTTTTCTTTAATAAATTCATTTGCAAATAGCTTTTGAATAAAAAAAGTCGTTGCTCAACAATGATTTCTACCGGAAATAACGAAGTTCAAATAAATTATTTAGGATTTTATAAAACAAAGGAGGGACGGTTTTAACACAGTTTATTCATTTTTTTTAAACGTTAAAATAGCGACTTTTAGCTAATTTTAAAAAGTATTCCTTTTTTCACTGGTGCTAAGGCCAATACAAACACGGCTTTTTTACATGATGTACACGGCTGCGTAAAAATTGTCGTTGGTAACACTGTACCATTTAAAAATTAAAAGTCAAAGTCAGGCATTAAGTACGTGCGACGTTTTACTTTGTGTGATTCGTTTCTATTAGTAATAATAAGTTTACTTTAATATATTACGTTTAGAATTTTTGCGTATTATTTTCAGTTTCGACAAAGAACCGTAAGTATATAAATTAGATCTTGATATCGTTAAATTATGCCGTATGAGGTATTTTTTCCACGTACGGTAAAAATACACGACGCCATCTTAATTTCACCGGCTTGGGGTCTTCCTTTCGATGTTATCAATTGTATTGCTTAGGTTTTTTTTAAAATACTTATAATTATAATCTAACACAGAAAGTAACTAAAGTCTGAATTTTTGTTATTTGAAATTAAAGGACTATCGGATTTTCTGAAACTTAAAGGTAATATTATTTTATTATCTAACACAATTACACATCATCCCTAATCCCTATCTTATTGAGAAGGTACCTAATTACCGTAATAAGAATAGCTTTATATTTCCGGAGACAGTTCAAGCTAAATGTGTTTGCGTTGCTATATTTAACTTCACTTGGTGTAAGTGTTTCCTAACCTCTTTCCACATCTATTCAACTACACAAAAAAATTAAACTGTTATAATATGGTAAAAGCACTAGTTGTTATTTTATAGGAGACTAATTATGGTTTGTATTTTTTTTACGAAAGTGAAAGTTTGATACATCAAAACCAGCGTTATCCATTCATATTCATATAATTATCAATATTTAAAGAGATTTTTTTTGTATTGTGGTGAAGGAATTGGGAATTAATTGGCAGTCAAATTTGTTGGTTTAGTTGATTAAAATATCAATTTTTGACTTGAAGTATTGTGTACAGTGGTGAGGAATAATGCAGATAACTGACAGTAGGTTTTTAAATTTAAATAAAATATTGGTAGCACTATTTATAATGATACTAAATTACATAGTTCTCTATAGAATAGCACAAGTGGAGTCACTATATCAACTAGGGCAATACCAAAAATTTTTCAATTATAAGATACTAGTTACAACATTGACAATTTTTTATTATATGTTTTATCCATTATATACATTTTTTAGTGAAAATGTCTTCACGTGGCAGAATATATGGTGGTTATAGTGGTAGGGGTAGCTACAACAATCGAGGTAGTGGATACAGGGGAAATAATTACCGTGGCAGCGGCAACAGAGGATCATATGATGGTGGGCGAGGAGGCCGAGGTGGTTATTCCTCATATAATAATGACACCCGCTATAATAATAGTAACTCTACTAGATATTCCACTGGCCGGGATAGAATTGATGAGTCATATAAAAAACCTTATAGATCAGTAAGTAGCTTGGTTTTTAGAATTATAAATGTTAATATCAAATTGTCAATTATTTAATGTGTTAACTATTTGCTAAAGGACCCTTCCGCAAGCTATCAAACTCGTGACTATGGCAGATCAGGTTCACCAGATCGAAAAAGGATGAGAATGGAGGTATGTAAATTACATAACAGGTAGATTTTGTAGTGAATATTTTTACCTATATACAAGCCAGATGGGACGGGACTATAGAATCAGTCAATTTATGAAAAGTTTGAATAGTCATGCTCTCAGCACTGACTCACTATTATGGATTAAGAGACATTTTTAAAGTTTGTGATGATAATTTGACATGATACTTAACAGAATGATAGAACAATGTCATGTTGTGATATTGATTTTGAGAAGAATACAGTTCTCAATCCTTGAAATGAGGAACAACAACATAGATAGAAATAGATAGTGTGAAAAATAACTCGTTCAGGCAGATTTATATGTACAAATACAAAGGACCACAGTTTCATGCATTTTGTTGCAGAAGATGTTTCATATAACAAAAATATAATTGCTGCTAAATATATTGGTGATTTTCTTTTGAGCATTCTAGCAGAAAGTTGAACCCTGGTCAAATAAGTAAAACATTTAGCCAAGTGCACAATTTTTATGTGTTAGTATAAGACTGTACTAAACAAATTCAGCAATGATTTTGAACAACACAACAGCCATCGGATTCACAAACATAATTAAGGCTTGGTATAATTAAAGAGAGAGTAAATTTCTTTGTTTAATCTTCTTTTTGTGCACTTTGGTTTGTAAAACATGATAGAAGAACCAAAGAGAGTTATGTCCAGGGCTCGACGAGCGATAGACGTAGCCATGATGGCGGCGGGCACTATGGCGGATCTTACGGCGGTAGACAAGACAGTTATAGCGGCGAGAGAAGGTCGTTCGGCGGCGAGGACAGAAGGCGGTCGCCGGCCCGCGACGGATACCGCAAGCCGAGCGGCATGGGCCCGCCGCGCGAGCTGTCGCGCATGGGCGTGCGGCCCCGCGCACCGCGCCGCTCGTTCCGTGGCCGCATGCTGCGCTCCCGCGCCTCCTACCGCGGCGCGCTGCGCTCTCGCGGCTCCTTTACCTCTAGGCGCTTCGGCGAACGCTCGCTCGGTTACACCCGCGCATTCAAATCTATCAAGGGCCGAAGGTAATTGAGTCAATTGAACCATGTTTACACTTAGCTTTAGCGTGTTTTGGAAAAAATTGGACTATAAAAAGAAATTTATTTTTCCGCCATGAAATGATTTTAATAATTTCTAGAAAGTTCCTACCAAAACTATATGAATAGATAAAAATAAAGTTGTATTGTAGAAATCAGGAAAAAGATATATTATTATAAAAGAGTAAGTTAGTCAATCAAAAAATCATAAGGAAAATAAATTCACCTCATTCCTTCAAATGTTATAGAAGTGAGAGTCTGAACTGCACTTTTGTAACTATCCTGTAATATAAAATGAAAAAGACAGTACAAGATAAACACAGTTGTCATTACATGTATAAAAAAATATGTCTTCAATTTTATTTTCTTCAACTCTTCATACATTAGAAAGTATGACGAAAATGGCTGATGTTCAAATGAATATTAACTTTACTCACTGTTTTGGCAAAGGTGGACATTCAATATTGGGATTAAACCAGGTCTTCATTCTTAATATATATAATATACCAAATGAATAGTTTAAAAAACATACTAATGCCAATATATTATTGATCATGGAAAAAGTGGAATACATTAAAGCAGGTCAGAAAGGAAAAGTTAAATCCAATAAACTTGAATTATCAACTCATATAGCTGCTTATGTATTGTCTCACTTTAGAATGTTAATGACTACATAATTGGTTTTATTAAGTGCACTGTTGAAAGATGATGTGGCCCAAGTTGCATTTATATTTTTGACAATCTTGTCATTAAAAAAATAAAATGAATTGAAAATTAAGTTTGTGGGATTGTATCAAAATATGGACAGGTAATTTTTTTGTTACATACAAAGTACAATAGCTGGAGTACCAAAAACAGAAATTTGTATTACCTTGGATGTTTGTACCTATGACATTTTAATCAAAAGTAACCTTTAGTAATATAACTTTGTACCCATGGTTGTAAATATACTAATCTAGTTGCTACAATTTAACTTTAATGGTAA
>JAOCNA010000012.1:5418834-5430879 GCA_026546675.1 Papilio helenus | reverse complement strand
TCTCTTGTTTCGTATATTAATTAGATACAGATTAAAAAAATGAAAGAGTCCCGACTCTTATTTTATATCCTCTTTGGTATCACAGTGCGTCAATCAGAACGCGTAAGTGACGCGCACGGAAACGTCACTTTGACAGAACGGATGGCAATTCATAGTGCTCACAAAAAAGTTTTTATACGATAGAGCCATATGTACGTTGCAACTTGTAAACTAACTGTAAAACAAAAAACGTTTCATACAATTTTGCAGTCATTGTTGTCACATATGAATCTTTGCTTGCTATTTTTGCAGCTATACGCAATGAGATTCCACTGTCATGAATTTTGTGCACAACATAATGTCGGGTCTATTATCTCAAGGGGATGATAATGTTTCTTTACATGTTGCAGTTGAAACTGACGGACAGTGTACACGTCCATAAGCATAACAATGCTTATTGTAGCCGTACAGCGTAAGAGGTGTTCACGTAATGGCTGATACAAAGCCGTTAGCGTGAGCGTTTGTTTATTCCGTCTCATCAATTTGGTAAATAATTCAAGATTAACACGAGTGGATCCCGTTCCGTTTCCGTCGTCACATGCCGGCGCGTAAATAACTCAGTGCAGACGTGGCCGAGGGAGGGGGACCTCCGACGAATTTTGGGCGCTTGTATTGTGTTGCCTAAATGTTTGGAACGCGTCTAACTTACACTACCACGTATGCCTATATACCTTCACGATCGTAAATTACTGAATGGAGGACAATACGTAATTACAGCTTTTGTATAGTGATAGGTTTTAAATACATCTCAATTTCGGTTATTAAAACATCGCAGGAAACTACAATTCAGTAGTAATAACCAATAATCTACTTATGTAAGGTGTTAGACATACCGTCTTTAACTGGCTGGTTTTGGACTTATAAATTCTTTGATAAAATATTATTTCCATGTATCGTTCAAAATATGACGTAACATCAATATTACAAGGTAATGTGACGTCACCGCGTTAAAGGAAAATGCGTGTGACTGAGATGGATTAATCGCTAATGGAGCCAAGAAGTCACTTTACTCAATTCCCTATAGTGCAAAAATGTGTTTAACGAAAACCGATTACATTAGTAAAGGTAAATTTAAAAACACTTTTCTACAAAAAAAAAATATTTCAATGAGTTTTCAAATGTCTTCATGCTTTTTTGTTTTGTGATTAATTTGCGTATTCCTTATACTTTTTAGTCACATCACCAGAGACAGCATTTTATGTTGTATATTAAATGAATTAAAAACCTACATAATTCTAGACTGTCCTACAATCTAGTACTTCTACATACGTAGCACATTCGTTGAACTAGACTGCATACGATGTCTTAAATTCTTAACATAAAACTTGTAAAGGACATTTAACTGTAACTTAGTTTTAAGTTGACATCGTAATGAAAGTAGATAGGATAGAAAAGGTATCGACGAAGTTTAGCGACGAGTCCTGTCTTCTAACTTGGACAATGGTAAGTTGTTTCTAAACGAATCAGCGAGATGTAGGTACACTCGTTTATGTGAACTGTACATCGAAGAAAAACGTCTGTCAGTGTGAAAAATGAATTTGTTACGGAATATAGCCATATTTATTAAACCAGCTGTTGCTCGCGACTTCGTCCGCGGGAAATAAGAAAATATAGCCTATGTTACTCACTGGTAACGTACCTTTTTAATGGTGAAAGACTTTTTGACATCCGCCCAATAGTTTTTTAGTTATTACAATACATACAAAAATAAAAATCTTTCCTCTTTATAATATTAGTATAGATGACACTAAGAGATGTAAAAAAAAACAATTTTAGTCAATCTGTCTGTGCCTTAGGTATAGCTCAAGTAGAATTAAAATGGTGTGTAATCAATGGTTTATTTTAAAACTTGTTTCTCTAAAAGTATCAACTAAGAAACCACCTAACAAAGATAGGTACGATTTATGCTAATAATGTGGACACTGGATGTAAGCTATGTCTAGATGTGTCAGTGTAATCGTCCAATAAACCTCCACGACCGTATGTCTCACAGACTGTTAGATACGTGTATATATCGTAAAGTAACACAAACAAGATATAAATGGACAACGCCTTGAAATGTGTTCGGAAACATGTTTTAATTATCCTTAGGTATTTATAATCATAAAACATAATGCTGTAGTAATTCATTTTTAGTTAGTTAAAAAAAATAATTTATCATTATCGTAAAGCCTGCTATTATCTGAATTTGCATTATGAATTATCGTAGTTTTTTTCTAAATTTTACAACACACCAGTATATTTATCTTTTTAATATTAAATCGATATTACGAGTTGAATTCTAAACACAAATTTTCAGTTAACGATTAGCCGACTTTTATAGAGCATAAAGTATTTATTATGGACGAGCGACGTTTTATCTGACGGCAATTTATTGGCGGGGACAAGTTGCGACCGCAGTTTAGATGTTATACGTTATTAAATACTAGATATTTATGACACTATAATTAAACAAATTTAGTGATAGTTGAACATATTTTTTAATTACAATTCATTCATTTAAGAAGGATGAACCATTAATCTATACATATAATAAAATTGGAATGTCTGTAATATCAAAAGAAAAATTCTAGTTTTCGGGAATATTATGTGTTTGCGTTGCTGATAACGAAAATCGCATTTTAAAATTTATTGTCTGTCTGTCTGCGTTTGTTCCGGGTAATTTCCAAAACGGCTGGGCTGAATTAGACCGGACATCACCAAAACGATTGGATAGTTTCCTCTAGTATGTATTTATCATGTCTTAATGAAACTTTCTCTATACAAACATGTCCTTTATAGCATTACCTTGATAGCAAAGCGTCACTCAAACAAGCAAGATTGGTGGACGTTTTAACGATATCGTTCATATTGGCACACAACCTATGTTCAAATTGTTTTTTTCATTTTTGTTGGAAAGTAAAGTATGTACTAGACCCACTACAAATAGGCGTGAAAAGGGTTTGCTGAATGATTACTTAGCATTAGAGAAATAGACAAATAATTTACGACGGTGTAACCATTGGGAATTTCGCGGAAATCCCAATTTGAGAATTTTGATTTAAATTATTTTAGTTGTGATTTACGATGCTATAAAAGCTTGTACCTATGTTATATTCTTATTTAAAATTCTGATCAATGTTATGAAGAAATTACGATGTTTATATGTAAATAAGGGAATTTTGTGTAAGTAAAAGCGGGCGCACACCTTTGACTAAACCATCGCACAACTGTTATGCGATTGTCGATTGTTTCGCTGCCAATTCAACTGTTTAGTTGCACAACTAGAAATCGAGTAGTGTGCGCACCTCCATATAAAATCATAGGAATCAAAGCGAGACTAAACATTTGTGCGATAGTTTAGTCAAAGGTGTGCACGCTCTAAATAAAGTACATAGGACCTATCTTGGCTGAGTTAACAGTTAACCGACGAAGTGCGTCAAGATAGCTATTAATATGCTATTAGTGTCGGAGTCACCTCGTTCCATAAAATATAATCTAAGCTATGCAACCTTACTATGCACCGATATCACTTTCAACGTGTTTACTTACTTCTAAAGACATTACTAACACGTTATGATTGAAAATATGTTGAAGAAATCGAACCTTTTGACGAAAATACATAAATGATACAAAAAATAGTAATTTTAGTTAAATTATAAAATTTCAAAGATCAGCATTAAAATTTAGACATGAGACAAACAGAATATTCAATTTATATAAAAAAAAACAGTAGATACTCACTGATAATGTGAATCATGAAGGAAGCAAAGACGACGACCCATCCCCAGCCTCCGTCCGGGGGCGGCGGCAGGCTTTGGGAGCCCTCACGGGAGCTCTCGCCCTGATCCCCTTGTGCTCCCTGCACCGACTGCACGCCATTACCGTTCCTCGAGCTCTTCACCGCGCCGTGAGACATCCTCAAATACCCGTTAATAACTTGTTCAAAAAATCTCCGATAACTTCCTACTTTAGTAACTCAATCCGACAGATATGATTTGTTTTCAGAGTTTATCTGCTCAACATAGTGTATATCCTTGTATTGTTCAACATATACTTTACATACATTTGCTTATATATCGATAAGATTACATATATTCACTGTCGATACTCTAGATATTAAAATACTATTTATAAAATCTGTACTGAAATAGAGGCACTTGGGTTTTGAAATTTGTACTGATTATTTTTTCTATGATAAAGAGGAAGCCCTGTGGTTTTTGGAAGGGACAGTTACATAAGATAAGGAGACTGAATGTCTTTCTATTTTCTCATCTCTTGACGCTGATGACTCTCTTTCTCATCTGAGGCTTATGACTTTTCTTCTTGTCTGTACGAGTTTTCGATGGACTCTCATTTCTACGTACAGCTCCGTCGCGAAATCTGCAAGGAGAATTTATCTTTATATGGTGTGGTTATGTTAAAAAAGTAAAATTATAATTATCCTCATCGTGGTGTTTATTAACGTGATGGACTTATTTGAAACAAAATCTCTAGAAAAAACTTACATCAAATTCAGCAAATCTGAGTTTGATACTAGCTGATGCGTCAAGACAATTTCGCACTAGAACGTATGTTATTTAATTCGTTGTTCCGAACATTTTGTATGAAATCCTACATTAAAGGAATATACGACACTTAATGACTTCGCCCTCGAGATATTAGAGGAATAAATTTTCGGAATGCTTGGATATAATTACCGCGTTCACGAAAATCGTTATATTAATTTTCTCAATGAAGATTAACAGCGTATGCTTGAAATTCATCCATTGTCTGTAATTTACGGTAGTACTCAAAAACATTTTATTATGCCGTTTAATTGGACAAAGGCAAATAGAATGCCATCCAAAGTTTATGGCAGCTCTAATTTCGTGCAGAAACAATTTTATCTATCCACTGGGGGACGTGCGGGATTTCCACACTTAGCTGTCAGCTGAGCTAGCAGCTAATCACGAGCCGCAATAAAGTTTGAGTCTTGTTATACCAAGAAGATGAAACGTGTCATTGTTCAAGAAAGATAAGACGAGTTTTAAAACTTCGCTTAGCAGAATGATATGATAGGGCTGTCAAACTTCAGGTTATTGTCCAGCTTATCAAAATGTTTTGGTATATAGAGTAATTACTGCTTGATGTCTTTATATATTTCGTAAGCAATAGGCGTTTTCGTACAAGGTACAGGGTGATTTTTTCAAACTTTAGCGGTCTTCCAGGACGTGTGGCTAATAAATTTATAGTTTTAAATTCTGCATCCTTCATTAATGTTTTACATAATATAGTATATGGTGCACTTTTGAGAAACCTCTAACAACATATTTGCAACCGGTTGACCTGTTTGCCATTAGTGATTTTTTATCTGTTTTATTTAATGATGAATATATTTTAAATTAAGTTAAATAAATATTGTCAATTGTTATAAAATTATGTTGATTTACCCTTTGTTCTTACTTATATCACTATCTGAAGTTAATATGAAGTTACCCACTTTAGGAAAAATAACTAGATTATGTAACCTAAATTAGCAAATCTTGACACGTACGATAAAGCAGATGAATTAAAAATAACAGGCTACTGATCGGCAAACATCTCTGGCAATTGGACTTAAGTAGGATGAAATTTGATAAAACCGTAGATTATAATAAAGGCCACAAATGCCATGGGAAAACACTAGTTTGAAAATAAACGTTCACATGTTCATACGCTTTTGGGAAATTTTACCTTAAACTATGGTTTAAGAGTCTAAACTGAAACTTGACAAATCTAATAACAATCTTATATAGTCAACAAGTAAATGATCTGTCTACTCTGAATTTAGTAGTTATTCATTGTCCTGACCGTATATCTCTTGCGCGTGGCGGTGGCTGTCCAGGAGGCGATGGAGGGCATACGGTCGGGCACATCGCTGCCCTCCCCGGGCGGGGACTCCATACGGAACTGCGCGAGGGACTTCCGAGACATGTTGGGCATAGCCACCTGTCCCGGAGCCAGCTCCACGCGGTCCCGGGACAGTGGGGAGTACGTGTAATCCGTTTTCGGGTACTTGCTGCAAGAAATAGTAGTTTTAAAGTATATGGAACAATATAACGTTTGTTAATGTGGGTGTCCACTATCAAAAATATTATTTTTTAAACGGAATCAGAAGATTATTCATTAGTAAGAAGTAACTCAGTGATGGGAATTAATTCAATGAAACATTGTTCAAATATATTACGACATATAGTAGTTGCCACTGCAAAAAGCAAATAGCAAATTTCATCTACATAAAAAAAAATCAAACGAAAAAAGGTAGAAAACTTTTGTAAGTAATTTTACCACATTAGAGGGAAAGGAATCGATTTCTAAAAAACACTTCGAGAATACGAATAAAACGAATACAAAACCTCATCTATACTTCTATACTAATAATATAAAGAGGAAAGATTAGTATTTTTGTATGTATTGAAATAACTCAAAAACTACTGGGCCGATTTTAAAAATTATTTCACCGTTAGAAAGGTCATTTATCTATGAGTAACATAGGGTTTTTTTATTATTTTTTAATTTCGCGCGGGCGAAGTCGCGAGCTACAGCTAGTTTATTATAAGTTGAAAAATTGTGATACTACAAAAAACAAGGAATAGAGTAAATTTCTCCAAATTAATTTGTCAGTAGTCTTGTGTCTATTTTGTATAGAATGATTACTAGAATCGTGTTATATCAGAAATTTTAGTAAGATAAGTAAAATTTAAATAACATTTAGATGTAATATTTTTCTTTGAAGAGAATATAAAATTCAGTATACAAGATGTTTCAATCGCAATGTTTGTACATCCGATCAAAGAGAGCCCGCGGCGGTTACAAAATTGAATTCCACGCGTTCTTACCATATACTATCACAGAAAAAACACGGGGGCTTTTTATTAAAGTAGAATTTTTCAAAAATATGCTGTGGTTGCTGAGATCGTACATAACTAAAGAGTGTGTGTTTACACTTTATTATATTAGTATAGATTGTAAGCAAGAGCCAATAAATTAACTATCATAATATCGATAAGGTGGAGGCGGAAGGATCCGAAGGGGAAGTTGGCGAAGGCGGAGAAGATACTGACAAGGAGCCCGACGCCGCTTCAGATGGCGAACCGGATAATTCAAGATCGTCCTACGTGCTTCTGTCGTGCGTCCACTGTAAAGAAAAATGTGCCACGTATGTTGTAAGTCTAGTAAAAAATGTTTCTTTACGTTTTACATTCTTGTTTTAAATTATTAATTTTAAAATATATCATGAAACGATAATACGTAGGGCTACGCCAGACACTTGCTGTCGAACAAGCACCGCGCGGCTATGAGCGGCGTGGCGCGGCGGCACAAGGCGCAGCTGCTGCGCATGCGCGTGGCGCAGCGCGGAGCCCAGCGCGAGCTGGAGGAGTCGGCGGGCGTGGAGCTGGCGGCGCGCACCACCTTCTGCATGGTGTGCCGCCTCAACCACCGCACCACTAGCCACGCGCACTGCCTCACCGACACGCACCGCGCCATGCGCCGCTTCCTCATGCCCTTCTGCCGCATCTGCCGCATCAAGTTCCGCTCGCCCATGATCTACGAACACCATATCTGCTCTCTGGAGCATCTCAAGGTATATGCACTACACTAGCACACTATCTACTACTGCAACAGCAAATTTATCATATTTATCCAACTTGTATTCCTCATTGATTATTTTTTTACAGAGAAAAGCCAGTCAGACTGCTCGTCGAGCTAGCCCGAAGGCCGAAGCCAGCGGCGATGAAGGCATGGATGTTGATTTAGATAACTTCATGACCCTTGACTCTGTGGGCGATGTAGATGGTAGATATTAATTTGATATCGTGTACTTTTATGGTCTAAATTTAATTATTTTATTTATTGTTTCACCTATTATTTTAGAAGTTGAAGATGATGATTCCGGTGGGGAGAAGAAAGAAGAATCGCCCAAAAAGCCAAAAGTTGAAATAAACATTGGAAGTGAACATGTTAAAAAAGTGGAGGTATGGCACATAATTATATATCTAATTATGGTAAAAGACCTTCTGTATAAGAAAGATTTATATAATGTACTTATTAGTTTTAGAATTTAAGTTAAATAAAAAGATAGAGTGAAATGAGTGTAATGGTATGTTGTCAGGTGTTGTGGTGCGAGCTGTGCCGCGTGTACTTGGCGCGGGGCGCGGGCGGGGAGGCGAGCGGCGCTGCGGAGGAGGCGGAGGCGCTGCGCCGGCACTGCCGCATGCGTACGCACCTGGGCCGCTACGTGCAGCACCGCGACACGCGCACGCTGCGCCGCCACGCCGAGCGCATACACCGACAGCTGCACCAGCAGAAAGGTCGAACACCAAGCTAGTCATTACTGCTTTTTGATCTTCTTTATCTAAACTAATATTATAAAGAGGAAAGATTTGTATTTTTGTATGTATTCGATTCTCGTAAAAGCTACTGGGCCAACTTCAAAAATTATTTTACCGCTAGAAAGATAATTTATGTATGAGCAACATAGGATATATTTTTAAATTTCACGTGGACGAAGTCGCGAGTAACAGCTAGTAGAGTAAGATTTTGAAAAGTAAATATTTTACAGAGGATGAAAAAGCCGACGCCGGTGATGAAAACACTGATGACAAACTGAAAACCGAGAAATCGGAATCTGGTAATGACAAGAAAAACTTGGAAAATGGCGCGGACATTACTAATGCAGGTACATAAAAATCATATTTTTAACTTTTGAACAAGGCAAAAAAAAGTTATGCAAAATAACCTTTATTCTTTTGTTTTTCTAGGTAGTGAAGATAAACTGTGGGCTGATGTTGATAAAGATATTGGAGAGCTTTTGAGGGAAGTAGATCCACAAGGCAATGAGGGCAGTGATGATGATGAAGACCTTGGAAGGTAACAGACATTACAGTTCTAATGTATGACATATTGTAATGAAGGTGTAATTCACATGAGAATAGCAGCTTACCAGATTGTTCTAAACTGAAATCGTTTTCAAAGCCCTTTGCGTCATTTAACAATTAAATGTTTTGTAATGGAATTCGCAGATATGACAAGTTTCGTAAAAGTGATAAGAAGTCGAAACTTGGTGATGCTGAAGAAGGTGATGTGAAAGCCAGCGAAATTTCTAAAGAGAAAACGACCACTGAAGTCAACTCTACTGCATAATATTCTAGTAAAAAAAAGTATATATTTATAAGATATTTTTTGTGAGGTTGTAGTTACACAACAGTGTTTCTTAATTCTATTTGTGTATCTAATCTATTAGACATTGTTATATTTCATAAATATTGGAATTCTTTAAGTATAAATAAATAAGAATTACTGATCTTTTTGTTTTTTTTTATCCTTAGATAAGTATTCTGGCAAAAAAAAGATATGTCTAGTGCGACCGAGCCATCTAGACAAAAGTAATATTAGATTATAGCCATTGCTGATCAAAATATCAAAAATTGAAGGAACTGACAACACTCGAGTCTTGTATTTATGTCTATAGTTTGTCCAAATAAGGGCATAGGCGTAGAGGATAATCTGAAAGAATACATAGGTTACTTGTTTTTTTATTCCACGAGTACGGCAAGCGCTAGTAAATCAATATAATTCTCCAGACTTACAGAATGCCAGATTAATAGAGATACCTTTCATCGTCGCAAAATCCATTGTCAATGCAAATGTCAATCGCTTTATCTGAAGCCTGATAAATGTTTTGCAGTACAAAAGAATCTTTATACTTTGAGGTTGTAGCGTTACTATGGGCCTATCGATGATCAAGGGGGAGGCTTATGAAGCTTCTTCTTCTTGTAGTAGAGGGAGCGAATGGAAGAAGAAAGGAAGTTTAGGCGATGAGACGACGGCCCTTTAACGCCAACTTGCCACATGCAATACATGCAACTTGCCATACCTGCCCCCCCCCCCCCTCCTCTGACGACGCCTATTATCATTAGTAATTTAAAAGGTGATTTGATAATTAATATTTATTAGTTCAGGACCAAATTATATGAATTACGTCTGTTATGTAATTTGTAGAAGCTTATGTAATGTAAATGCTACATTACATAATTTAACGTATGAATATTAAAATACATTGAGTCGACATGTGACGGACACAAATGGTCTCGTTAAAGCCGAGTTTTGATATGTTGGTGCGGAGATAGCTCGAAAATCATATTCATTTTTGGAAAAGGCTTCGTATATTAAATCATGAGCAATGGAAGATGTAAGAGAGTAGTAATTAGTCATTCAATTTAAATTGAATTTAAAACAGTCTAAGGAAATATTTTTAAACAAATTTAAAGTCGACACGAAGTTTTTTTTACAAAGCGCAGCAGTGAATTTACTTTGCCTCGAAGCCTTTTGTGTCAAGACTACTCTTTACTGACTAAAGGATCAAACTTTTTCATTTCTTTACTTTTCTTATCATTGTTGCGAAAACATTTATTTTTATTTCAATGTAAATTGTTGCGACACACTATAATACTTTTTTTTTTTTAAATTAATAAATGAAATATTTTCCTTTTTTAAATAATACTAGGAAAACCCACAGTGAAACTAGTATTGCATATGGATTACACGAGCATGAGTAAGTTCAGTGACATAAATTGCATATGCGCATTAACGTATGTACAAAATTGAAAACCAGGCAATATTAATTACTTCAATTTGAGTAAACTGAATTGGCGCCTTTCATAATTTAAGAGCAATTTAATAATTCTAAAGACCGCCATACACAGACAGCGACTAATCAGTAAAAGCAGCTTCATGAGGCCGAAGTCCTACGATTATTAGCAATTAGCTTTTGCACGCGACTTCGTCCGCGTGGAATTAAAAGCAAAAGTAAGTAGCCTATGTGTTCTTCCAAACTACGTTCTACATCATACCAAATTTAGCCGTTTAGGCTACAAACTCTAACAAACATCCATTCAAAGTTTCGCATTTATAATATTAGTATATGACAAGTATGATTAACATTCGCCGTACGGACTAGCATGACGCGGATGCTTAAAGAAACAGTCCGTGTACAACGGCCCTAAGCAAAGTTCAGTCCTGTCCTTGTACGTGGAGATTTAATTTCCTCATTCCCATCGGTCCCGGATCCGTAATACTAGGGACCGCTGATTGCTTTCCTCATATGCGAGTTATTGTTAAGGGATTTAACTGAAATGGTGGCGTAAACTAAATGTATAGTTTACTTAGATTTTATAGCATGTTTTTATACATTTTTATACTATTTTCCTGTCACATAAACACTACATAACTAAGCTAGAAAACTAAACGTCCATGGCGTAGAAACAAGTTTAACAAGTCTACATTACGTAGATTTCAAGACCTCGACATAATTATACACGTGATAAACTTGCAACTTGTTGCAGTCAAGGACAAAAAGAACGCATATCATAGAGCAGACTATCACGCCTATATTAAAAATAAGAAATGCAATTATTTTTTCTCTAATCTGATTAACTGAATACAATCGGACTTCGATTCGACTTTAAACGCACCGTTAAAATATTAAATACCATAAAACTACAAACATACATACGTTACGAAAAGGTAGTTACCTCTTGCTTTTATTCCACATAATACGTAAAATAATTCTACGTTTCGCAGACATCTCGCAAACGTGCCCTCATACTCGGAGCTTACAACAAATAACTATAAAATACGACGGACGTATTATGAATACGAATGAGAACATGCAATTTATCACTTTGGAAACTATTCTGACCGTAAATTACACAGCGTATTAAGAAAAAAATGTTTTCCGTCGTGAGGTGAACGTTTAAATACTTTTTATGGTTATATAGTAAAAAACTTACATAACAAGACTCTGTATATAGTCATAGTTTATTCCCGCAACCTCGTCCACGCTGAATAAAAAAATCTGAGCCAAATTTTATCGAGATCCATTAAGCTGTTTTCAAGTAACACGCATCCTTCTTCTTAAAGTTGCATTTTCTTTCGAAGTTCGGCGATCATTAGGGCAACTTGCATTCTGGACACCGCGGCTCTAAAAAGTGAACGGGTGCTCTT
>JAOCNA010000012.1:5404985-5416842 GCA_026546675.1 Papilio helenus | reverse complement strand
CTTTACACTGCTCGCATTATTTTACACATCTATACTAATATTATAAAGAGGAAAGATTTGCATTTTCGTATGTATTTTATTTGTACTGAATTTTTTATTTCCCCAACCTATAATAATAATCAATAGCACTATTTCACATTAAAATACTTAAACATTAGGGGAGATTATTATTAAAATATTACTTACTCCTCTTAGATATTGATAGGCCTTAAAGTCTTTCTCCTCTTCAGTGATGACTCGGGCATGGGACTTGGGTGCCGGTTGTTGCACAGGCATAAGAGGACCACGGAGCTGCGTAGCCAACTTACGTTCTTCTTCATTAGCTTCACCCTTCAGCACCTTGAAACCAAACAATATGGTTTTTGATCCATCATTTCAACACAAAAAAAATTAAACCACACACATAAAATGGAAGTACAGTTTCCAGTGATTGGATACTTTAAAAAAACTTGGTTTAACCTTCATACAATTTCCACATGTTATAATTTATGTAAAGCCTACTGAGAGAGCCTGCATTAAAGATTTAATAAGAAAATTAGTGAACATATACATGTTTCTATATGTTTACTTTCTTTTAATGTTGCATGCAGACTATATATGTAATAAATTAATGACAAGACTTTTCTAGACCATAGAAAATATCAGTTTTTCCTAACTTAAAGTGAATATACAGTTATATCTTTTTTCAACACTATAAAATGAAATCAATCCCAAGTACTTTCTTTCTAATAATTCAACATGTAGTTTTAGAATCATAAATAATATTTTGTGGTGTAAACAATTTACCTTCTTGCCCTTAGGGAACAGAATAAGACGAGCTCTGTATTCCTTTATCCTTTGAACATTTGTCTGCAATGATTCCACAGACTTATTGCGCCTGCGAGGATCGACGGCGATACCAATAGTTCTAGCGAAAGCAGGATTGAGTCCAGCGGCCTAAAATAAACGAAAACAAACGTCGTAAATTCAGAAATAAGTATCCACTTGCTATTATACACCATTATGTATATATTACCCTTATTTCGCGAAGTGTAAATCCACGCCCAGCGCGGACCTTAGTATGATACCGGACTGTAGGGCAACGCACTACCGGTCTCAGAGGACCTGCTGCTGGACGAGGCGCTATTGCTTTTGCTTTCTTGATTCTGTTTTGCTTCCTGCGGTGTCTTCTCGCAGGTTGATTAAACCAAGTTTTCACGAATCTTTGCCAATCCTTATGGAAATGGCCATTTGGGATCATATTATTCCCCTTCCCCATGTTTGTTAGTAACTCACCTTACCTGAAATAATGCGATTATAAATTGAAATAACTAATCGTACGCATAAATTGCAGTATTAACAGAATTATCTTTTATTTTTGTAATATGATATACGAAGATTTTCAGTATTTTCTTGGATTTATAAAAATATAAAACTAACCACAGAGCAAAATGAGTTAAAAAAGAAAGTGACAGAAAATCACAGATAAACATAAAAGGCAAAGAGCATAGCCAAAGAGTGAATAGCTATAATCTACCTAAAACAACAGAAACATAAAACATTTTTAAATAAAGTGAGCATAAGTTTTAATAGAATGTTTTCTTTCTTTTTATTGATAAACTAACTTTTTAGCAACTGCGAAAACTTGTAGAGTTTTTCCTAATACTTCGCTATTAATAGTCTGTGCCACTGGACTTTGTGGTTGTGTAGCTCTGTGAAATCTTTACATAGATATTTTATAATATCTATCATTGTCTATGGTTGAATTGAATGATAATGTGCTGAGCCTTCCCATTCAATTAGTAATTAATTTTTTCGCTTTTCATATCTAGTTTCTTGGTTTTGCCACTAAAATGGAAGATAACAAGAATGTTACGGAAGAAAACCAAAAACCAAATGAAGAAAAACATTCAAAAAAGAAGAATAAAAATAAGAAAAAGCGTAACACAGGCGATGGAGACCACGGCAGTTCGGGAACTTCTGAAATTGCTAATCCGGGAGATGTTCATCAAAACATTCCTTTGATAGACCTCAAAATAGCTATGGAAGTGTTGAATCTCCAACAGAAGCCGGCTAAGACAACCGAAGAAGCTTTACATAAGTCTTATAAATTTTGGTCTACACAACCTGTTCCGAAAATGGATGAAAAAATAGTTTCGAATGAGCCTATCGAACCTCCAAAGACTGTAGACGAAATTCGTTCTGAACCATATACATTGCCAGATGGCTTCCAGTGGGACACATTAAATCTTAATGAGCCACTGGTTTTAAAGGAACTGTACACTTTGTTAAATGAAAACTATGTTGAAGATGATGATTGCATGTTTAGATTTGACTATCAAACCGATTTCCTGAAATGGGCTCTACAACCTCCTGGCTGGAGAATGGAATGGCACTGTGGGGTCCGTGTCATAAAATCTGGCAGACTTGTAGGATTCATATCTGCAATACCGGCGGAATTACGAATTTATGAGCATGTGCAAACTGTGGTAGAAATAAATTTTTTGTGTGTCCATAAAAAACTTCGTGCCAAGAGAGTAGCCCCTGTGCTAATCAGGGAAATAACCCGACGAGTGAATTTAACAGGTATATTCCAAGGAGTATATACAGCTGGAATTGTTTTGCCAAAGCCAATAGCTACATGCCGGTATTGGCATAGGTCACTGAACCCTAAGAAACTTATTGATATTAAGTTTAGTCATTTATCAAGAAACATGACTATGCAAAGAACTTTAAAGTTATTCAAGTTACCGGACTTACCAAAAACGGCAGGATTCCGTAAGTTAGAGTCTCAAGATTGTGAGAAAGTTCTTAAACTACTAAATGATTATTTAAAAAGATTTGACTTAGCACCAATTTTCTCTGAAGAAGAGTTTAAGCACTGGTTTGTTCCTCAAAACGGTATAATAGATAGCTTTGTTGTTGAAGCAACTGATGGTACAATTACAGATTTTGTAAGTTATTACACCCTTCCGTCCACGGTTGTTTACCATCCGGTGCACAAAACTCTCAAAGCTGCTTATTCATTTTATAATGTGTCTACAAAAACTCCTTGGACTGATTTGATGCTAGATGCACTGATAACTGCTAAAAACTCTGGGTTTGATGTATTTAATGCCTTAGATTTAATGGATAATAAAGAATTTTTAGAACCACTTAAATTTGGTATTGGGGATGGAAATCTACAGTACTATCTGTACAACTGGAGGTGCCCAAGCATAACTCCTAATAAAATTGGTTTAGTCCTTCAATAACAGTTTCATATTGTTTTTGAGTATGCTAGCTTATTGCTTTCTTATTTATATTTATATTTTGTCTCAAAATATGTAATGTTTTTATTGTTTCTAAATATAATAACAGTTGACAAATTTTATTTCTTCATTGTAAAATTGTGTAAGGGTTTGATTTTATTATTGGTATAGCACAACCAAGAATATAAAATACCTGGCCTAGAGGTGCTTCATCACCTTTTTTATTATATGGCTTTCTAATTTGAGCAAATTAATATATATTTTTCTGCAATATGGCAATGGCATTTTATATTCTTGGTCAAACTATACTTTCCTAAACATTTATTGTGTTCCAATCTCCTAAAAATTAAAAATACTGTGTGCTATACATCTTCCTCTCTTTTTACTAACTGGGATATCCACATACATAATACAAATACCTAGAATACATAATATACACAAAACTATTTTATTAAACCACTTTACATTGTTAAAACTACAATAAGGTAAAAATATTTAGTAATGTGATACAGTAATTGGTAATTATAATTGTCTCATATTGTGCCTGTATTATACTTTCAATTAAAAAGGTGCCGGTGCTTGAATTATTTTGGACACAACAAAACTTCCTTGATATAGTTATTTTAATAAATGCAGCTGTTTGATATCCATCACCTAATAATAACCTTATTTAAAAAAAACAACCCCACTGACAAAATCTAATAGATGAATATACAGTAAACTTAAAAAGAAAAAAGAGGTGCGCGAATGAAATCTGTATGCCAAGCTCTTTTTTTTATTATTTAATTTCTAGTCATTAGACTATTACAGCCTAACAAATAAACGCGGTATACAGTTAAACCTAGGAGTAACTTGAGTAAAAGCAAAATTTGTACTTATATTTTGCTTATACTCAGGTTATTCCTAGGTTTAACTTTATACTGCGTTTATTTGTTAGGCTGTTAGTCTGTAAATTTTTTGTGCTGATGTATCGTCTATCTAAGAATAATGTGTTCTACGTATTCGTATCCGATCCAGGTTCTTTGTATTGATACTTTGGATAATGATTCGTAATGCATTGTATCGGTCCGGTCTCTTCGAGACGGTTTTTTTTGGATAGGTTCAGTAGTTTCTTTTAACATAAAAGTTTAATTATTTTTTTACTAACTAGCTGTCGCCTGCACAGTATTAAAAAAAAACGAAAAACGAAGACTATATATGCCTCGGGAACCTGACATTGACATGTGCCACTTCAAACTTTGTTGTATATCTGTGCTAAATTACAACAAGAAATGTAGCCCTGTTGCAGAATTTTCGAGTAACCATAAAAAAAACAATGTATCCTACAGGAAACGTAACTATTACTGGGATCCAAAGTAGCCTATGTAATCTTTCATACTTTCTTTACACATATGACAAATTTTATTGAGATCCGTTCAACCGTTTATGTTTAACCCACAAACTCTAACAAACATACATCGATCTAAACTTTAGCTTTTACATTTCAACATTTCTATAGTAATGTTACTAATACTGTTAATGATCTTGTGCCTATACTTTCGACCCAATCCACCAATCCACTAGCAAATTAATTGAGTTGTATCGATACAAAAATCGAATGGATCGTGTGCTATTGTATCGATCCACCAAAGTATCATCAGCCTCCCTAGACAAAATGACTTTCGATTAGTGATATCGCTTATATCGCTAGTAGAATCGACAAAATCTGCCAAAATGTATGGGGATTAAACGTGACTTATCGAATGTTATTGTCAGTTCCATACATTTTTTACTTTTGGATCAGCGATAATCGAATGTTACTTTGTTTAAAGGGGTTGATCTTGCATCCATGCATCTTTCTGTGAATTTGATACTGTGGGGAAGAGAACGAATCGATTGTTTGTCGTTTGGGGATCTATAGGCCGTCACAATCAATGGAATTTGCATATATACAAATCCAAAAACTTACATATGGGCTTTAAACATTAAAATCTTTGTTAATAGAGTAATAAAAACAGATAGAGCGAAGCTATCATGCTCCAATGATTTTGAAGCACTGAACCATAGCAAACTTCAATAATTACAAAACACACTATTTAAATGTTTCATTTAACATTAACAACCGCAACCTACTTTTCCTCGATTATTTAAAAATAATTCAATCTTGGCCACTGAACATGTAGTTAAGTCACTGTCCAGAACACTAACGGGGTTTAAGCGATGCGCGCCGATGACCTTGGGAAGCCAATTTGTTTTTAATCTAGCTGTTGCTCGCGACTTCGCCCGCGTGAAATTAAATAGGCTATATGCCTATGTTACTCACAGATGAATTACCTTTACGGTGAAAGAATTTTTAAAATAGGCCCAGTACTTTTTGAGTTATTTAAATACATACAAAAATACAAATCTTTCCTCTTTATAATATTAGTATAGATGAATACAATGGGTGGGGTTATGAAATAAAACACGCGATTATATTGAATATTCCCTTGAATATATATATTATAACAATACATAGTAAATCAATCAGTTACATTGGCGACCAAGTTTTCAATACATGGTAGACAAATGTCCAATGTAAAACTGATGAAGAAAAAGAAAGATAATTGCAAGAACAAAAGCCAACTCCCTTTACTGAGAAATAAAAAAGTTTAAGAAACTAAACTTAAATCCAACTTCTTGGTCAATATTGAAAGTCAAAGTACCCAGTAGCATAACACTTTCAAGTATAGAAATGTTGATAGTTGCGTTGTTTTTGTTTGCAGCAATGCACTTCCAATAATGCTAATAATAGTTATATATGTTGGAAATGTGCATCCCACCTTTTCTTTTATTTTTCAATTTTTATTTTTAATTTTTTTTTATGACCGGGACTAAATTAAAATGATAGATGTTCGAAGCATTAAAATAATAGAAAACGGCAGAAATAAACCTTGCAGCTTATAAGTTAATTTTCAAAGCTACCTAATCTTTTTTGGTAGCCTGCTGTTTAGCTTGGTGAGCTTGCAAAACAGCAACAGCCTCGTCAACCTTCGCCTTCAAGGATTCTCCATGCTCCAACATGTGGAGCAGTTCAGAATTGTCAATCTCCAAAAGCATTCCAGTAATCTTTCCTGCCAAATCAGGGTGCATCCTTTGAATTAGTGGGAACAGCCTTTCACCCAACATTTGCTTTTGTTCCTGAAGTGGTGCTGCAGCTAACATTGTAGTGGTTAATGGTTCTTGACCTTGAATATGCACAGCAGGTTGTGGAGCTGGTGGGTTACGCATATTAGAAGTGTACTTATAACCTGCTGGACGCCCAGACTGAGGGACAATAGGTGCACGGATAGATGCAGCAGTAGCCACTCCTTGTTGTCCTGTAATAGGTCTAGCTCCCATTGATGAACGCAATGCTGCTTGGGCAGGCCCACGTGGTGCAGGGCGGAATGGAGGCTGCATATTGGGATAGGCAGAAGCAGCAGACTGGGCGTTGGGTCTAACGGCAGGCTGAGCGGTCCAGCGGGGGGATGGTCTTATTTGAGTCATTTGAGCTGGACCATAGAATCGTTGGGCAGGAGGTATGGTTGGTACGAAGTATCCTCCGGTACCGCCTGGTTGGAATATCTGACCCATCTGTTGCATGCGCATGCTGGCCATACGTTGCATGTACTGCGATGTCAAATGAGCCTTACGATCTTCTTTGCGTTGAGCCAATGCTACATACAAAGGCTTAGTTCCGACAATACGTCCATTCATTTCTG
Organism: Papilio helenus; assembly: GCA_026546675.1. Classification (NCBI taxonomy): domain Eukaryota; kingdom Metazoa; phylum Arthropoda; class Insecta; order Lepidoptera; family Papilionidae; genus Papilio; species Papilio helenus. Next base: position 5,409,890 of record JAOCNA010000012.1, on the reverse strand, counting down.
TAACAGCTTTAGTAGCTTCTTCAGGAGATGAAAAACATACAAACCCAAATCCTTTACTGCGGCCATCTTCCAACATCACCTAAACAAAAAACAAATTATTTAGTTTTCTTTAAGATGAATAACAATGTCATATACACTTATAAGGATTTTAAGACCAAAATTATTCTAGCATTCCATTTATGATCAACCACTTTTAACATAAATTTTTCTCTAATTAAAAAATCTTTTTCATACAAGTACACTAAACTTTTAATAAATTACTTGGTATCACAAGTCAAACATGACAATTATATACATACAAACAAAATGCATAAATACCTTGGCAGAAGTTATAGTGCCAAATGGAGCAAATTCTTTACGTAGGCGTTCATCATCAATTGTGTCATCTAAGTTCTTTACATATAAGTTAACACCTTGGTAGCGAGTCAAACGTTCAGACTTTAATTGTTCAAATTTACGCTTTAATTCTTTTTGTCGCTCTGCTTTCTTTTGAGCACGTCCAACATACAATGGCTTTCCTTCCACAAGTTCTTTGCCGTTCAGTTCCATACAAGCTCTTTCAGCAGCATCAGGGTCTTCAAATGCAACAAAGCCAAAGCCTCTAGAGCTTCCATCTTCCTTATACATCACTTTGTGGCTGGTGATGCGGCCATATTTTTCAAACATCTCTCTAAGCATTTCGTCAGAAAAATCTTCTCCAAAGTTCTTGACATATACATTAGTAAACAGCTTAGCCTTTTCACCAAGCTCCTTTTCGCGCTCTTTGCGAGGAATGAATCTGCCCACATAAACTTTCTTACCATTCAATAGCATTCCATTTACTTTTTCGATAGATTTATTAGCAGCTTCCTCAGTTTCAAAATGAACAAATCCATAACCCTTAGAGGCACCAGTCTCATCTTGAGCAACCTTACAACTTAGAATGTTGCCAAAGGCCGAAAAAGTGTCATACATGGCCTTGTTATCAATAGTCTTGTCAAGATTTTTAATGAACACATTGCCAACACCTGACTTGCGGAGCGATGGGTCACGTTGCGACCACATAATTCTAATGGGTCTTCCTTTTATAATGTCAAAATTCATGCCTTCCAAAGCTCTCTCAGCTGCAAATATAATAAAAAGCTTAATATTTACTCTATAACATATTAAAAATAGAAATAGTATTTCAATATTTTTTTTTCATAATTAGTGGCATAAACAACAATAGACATTACAATGCTAATGTTACAACATTGCATGATGAATAGAATTAGTTCATGACAATATAATTTTCAACATCTGCTAGTTAAGTTTACATATAATTTTAATTGTAAATCAATAAACAGGATACAGATATATTCATGTTCTTTTCTTGACTCAAGTATGCATTGTTTAATGATTTGTCCTAACACTTTTACAACATACATTTTTAGGCTATTAATTTTATTGCCTTTGCAATGCAATCCAACTTTATATTTGACTACTGCAATGACATTCACTGATTTAAGATTAAAATTAACGGATTATTTCGAGTTAATATTAATATAAAATGAAATACGTAAACATATATTGATATTTGTATAAAATTTTTTAAAACGTTATTGTAAGAATGCATGATCAAGATTACAATACAATTAGATTATTGGTTGCAATGTGATATCACCAGGCAAAAACTATAGATAAGAACATAGGCATACGTTACAAGCGTTGTATTACTTACAAAATGTGACAAGCAAAATTATATTTAACACGTAATATTACACAATATAGAATATGGAATCAAAAACTTACCATCGGCAGGCTGCTGAAAATTTACGTAAGCGTAGCCTAAAGATCTACGAGTTATCATATCGCGACAAACTCGAATTGATAGAACCGGACCAGCGGTTGAAAATTTCTCAAACAACATGGCCTCAGTAATATCGGAGTGTAAATCTCCGACATACAACGACGCCATTGGATAATTAGGTGGCCCAGGATTCATTTTGGAATTTTCACTGTGATCGTTTTATATTGAACATTAATTAACTGTATGCAAAAAACAAGTTCACTTTCTCTTTATGATTACCTATCGCATTCCTTAGACCACGTTGCACGCTTACGTACACTAACTTATAAGCGAGGAATTCCCGTTTATTATTTAATATTTTACTATTTTTTTGGGTTTTTATAAATTTTGTGCTTTTTTTTTTTATTTTAGAAGAATATTTCACGAAATTATGAGGATTGTGTGACCCATTTCTGAGGGACCACACAACCTCACGTGAACACACCTTGCTCACCAAAGGAAAGGTGACGTTTGTGATTTGTGACTTGTGAAGACAAAAGCGAAATGGCCGACGTTTTAAAACCATAGACATTTAAAAAATATCACAAAACTAGAAAGTAAATGCTTGGCACAAAATAACTCATTTTGTCCTTTAGTGAGAAATGAACACAATTCTTTTTTTCAAGCTTTTCCTAGATTTGCATCAATTCAACATAAATCGTGCATGGATAAACGCGGAATTGAATCCTCGTAGATGGGAAATTGCACCGATGAATCGAGACGTACAAATTGTTTTTCTAACTACATTGTCGAGCTTGCGCAATGTTCTTTCAACTCAACCGCGCTGCATCAACCAGTTCAATCGAAACGCATGCATACTTTTTGTTGCAAATCGTAAAGACTCGGCTTATCGAACGAATTATTTCCCAAGTTACACTTGTCTCATCTCCCCTTTTATGGAATCTATGGTATTTAATCTGTGGCTCTTGTACTGTCAGCTCATCCTGTCACCACTGCTGTCACATAGCTGTCACAAGTAAAAGTTGTATAGCTAAGTTGTTCCAGTCTTCGAATCGAACTTTGATTAAAAAACAAACGACCAGACGGACAAGTGTCGTATTAAATTCGATATTAACGGTAATTTATATTTATTTTAAATTTTAGGTCTTAAGCTAGTTGACTAAATGACAAATTACAACGAATACATAAAGAAAAGGCGGCTTACATTTTCATAGTCTTTGATGAAATATCCTGATTTCTCTTGCCTACGCGCAATGTAACGATTTAGTGGTATTACGTATGCATTACGAATTATTGTTTCAGAATCAGTTCGAGAATATTTACCGTGATATCTATTATCGACATGTAAACTGCTTCACCAAATAACAACACCTCTTGTCGGGGGTAAAAGGGATTAAGCGATTTATTTTCTAACGATCTGTAAGGTACGTATCTTAAAAAATCTGTATTAGAATGTTGACAAAGCATGTGACTAGGATGTCGTCAATTGCAATAAATTTTAAAGGATATTTGTAGATTTGTGAGACTTACCTTTTTATGTTTTCAATAAATAATGTATTACGAAATAATTTTTCATTTTCTTATCTTTTCTTAATTTTTGTTGTTTTTTTTATTTAAGATTTAAAAAATCGTAATGTAAACATGAGGGTTGAGTGATGGGGTGGAGTTATTGTAGTTAATAATGCTGTTAAACATGATGAAGGTGCTCTAAGCGTACAAGTCTGTCTTGCTTGGGTCTGAAGTGGTAATAAACAAACAATATCTTTATGTTTAGTTATGTGCAAGTTCTGCCCCCAGACTGATTACAAATTGAACCTCAACTTAAACTCCAATTTGAACTTAAACCCTAAAACAGTAAATTAGATTTAAGGTGGAAATTATAATTTTCAATTACATTATTTACATTATATATAATGGATCCTTTTTTTTTAACCTTTGTATTTCTGCATTATTTAAGCTCTTCCACCAATCTTATATTCTTTTTGGTATGTTGGCAAAAGAAGGGGATCTAAAAAAGAATGAAATATCATAGAGGGTGAAAATTATGTATCACATGTATTTATTTTCTTACTGATAATGTATATTTAATGAATAAATTAATAAGGTAATAAAAAACATGTTATTTTAGATATGGGGTTTATCAGGTAGACTAAACTCTTACCATATACGACCAGAAGTAGGGGTGAGTCAAAATATTGTTAAAAAGCATCACAAGATAATGGGACTTTATCTCGGTTACAATACATACACCTTTCTTTTCAACCATATGACATGCACTGCTGGGTGCAGTGTGCAATATACATAGATATTAAGCTATCAGAAATTATTTCTCTTCTAATACACAGGTACTTGACATTTGCCCTCGGATAACTTACAGAGTTTCCCCTATTTAAATAATGTTGGTAGAAACTAGTGAATCCATATGACTGCGAGTACGTAATACGTGTTTGACGTTATTAGTAAGTCACATTATTTAAAACGGAGTGCAAGTCACTGTCAATGCAGGCAAATAGATCTCTTTTAAAATCTGGTTAATTTATCCCATAATCATTATGTTACATACAACGGGAATGAAGGGAATTGAAAAAAATAACTTCAAGTTTGCCCCAAATATAAAGCAAAATATGTTAATACCAAGTTTTGAACGGGACTTGGATCTTGTTCCAAAACAATATGAAGAAATGCGTGAGTGTTATGCATTTACTTTAGCAGCAGTACCATCTTCAAGATTTTTGTAAGTTTTTCGTATATCTATTAAATTAAGTGTTTTTGTTGCGTTAATATTGTCGCATAGCATCAATATTTTGTTACGAGTATCTTCGTAATATTGAATTATAACTAAACTATGCACCAACCCTACAAGGTTAAGTAGACATATTTGCCATACGTCGTTTCGCCCATAGCGATTAACTACTGTCGAGTTGCGCATTAGTCTAGCCACCCGATCTTTCGGTCAAAAAGATCATGGAAATGTTCATTTTTATTTGGACAGCAAACAAAATTAAATCGTGGATTCTCTGATCGCTTTATGTATAGAACGTTGATGCATTTTGCCATTCTGTCTGTCTTTCTGGGTCCACTGGCTCATCAATGCAAAAGTCGCATGAAGGACTCTATCGGACACTTCTGTATGAGAT
>JAOCNA010000012.1:5386025-5398378 GCA_026546675.1 Papilio helenus | reverse complement strand
GAAACGTCAAGTGATAAGCACTGGTGTGGCACAGGGCGCGCCAGTGGCGTGCTCGCTCGGTCGGTCGGAGCGCGGCGATGTGGTGCGGCTGGTTGTGACCGCGGTGGGTTGTGTGGCGCGCAGGGTGCGGTGCGTGATTATCAGCGAGCTGGACGGCGAGGGCACGGTGCGCACGCAGCTGGTGGACTCGGGGCTGGTGCTGCGCGCGCCGCTCTCCTCGCTCGTGCCTCTGCATTCCTTCTCGCCCGCGCTCAACGCCTATCCATATCAGGTACTTTTGTTAAAATTTGTTTCACTTGTGTAGGGTTTAGGATAATAAACAGTTCTGTGTACCAAAAGTTTTGGATAAATGTAATCAAGGTGAGACAATATATGTGTACATGTAGGCTATCCAAGTGCGGCTGGGGTCTGCGGAGCGCGTGGCGGCGAGCATGGCGACGCGGCTGCGCGAGCTGCTAGTGGGCGCGTCGGTGCTGTGCCGCGCCGCGCCCGCGCAGCACCAGACCCACCCCAGCCCCTGCCCCGACGTCGAGCTGTACGTGCGCTCCGGACCCAACCACCTGCTCGGATCCGTCAACGACTCCATACTCATCGAGTATGAATATCTCAAGAAGTAAGTCTAAATATATAATGAGTGTAATAAACAAACAGTGAGAATGTTGTAAATATTGTTTGTTATATTAGTGCAAAAACGGAGGACGAGGGTAAAAGTGCCACTGACCATGTGGAAGCCCTGAACAAGAAGAAAGAGCGTATCTTCCGCACGGCGTCGGGCGGCGCGCTGGGCGGGGCGGGGGCGGTGCGCAACGTGCTGCCGCCGCCCGTGCTGCCCGCGCCCGGCAAGTGCTTCGACGTCTACATCGCCATGGCCGCCAACCCTTGGAACTTTATAGTAAGACGGCATATCGTTGATCTCTGCATACCTCTGGAGTACAGGCTTAATTATCTCAAACATTACTACTCATAAACATAATTTTCGATGAATGGTAATGTTATTGCACTATAACTAGGTGCAGTCGAACACGAACCGGTACACTCTGCAAACGATGATGATGGAGCTGCAGCGCGAGTGCCCCAAGCTGTCGCCGGAGGACGCGCCCACCGGCCCCGCCAACGGCGAGCTCTTCACTGCATACTACGCTAAGGACTCATCCTGGTACAGGTATAAATTATTTTTTATCCTATTTATTTATTTTTATTGGGTATATAAAGATTAAATTATTTTTTACATTGATGCCACATGCCAACCATATATAAGTACTAGCTTTTGTCCGCGACTTTGTTTGCGTAGAAAAAAGGATGTGAAAAGCATATGATAAGTTAATCAAGAAATTGCAAAAAGAGGTATTGAATGGTTGTGGAGTTATCAAGTAAAAATGAGAATCAAATGTATCCCACAGAAACTGTACACATTTACGAAATCATAGCTAGTCTGTGTGTTCTACATATATACCAAATTGCACGGATAATTTGGGATGTTGTTGACAGAGTAACAATAGCGGGCACGGTATCTACTGACACCGTGTCTATATACTTCTGTGACTACGGCGACCTGGCGCTGTTCGCGATGAAGGACCTGCGGCCGGTGCCCGCCTCCGTGCCGCTCGCGCGCTCGCTGCCCCCGCAGGCGATAAAGGGCAAATTGTTCGGTCAGTCGATATATTATTGTGTTTATTGTTATTCAAAATATGTTTATCATACCTGCGAGATATAGATAATTGACAAATGAGTACCACTAATTTGGTTAAAACACATTATTTTTATATATGATTTGACTGATTTGTACAGATGTGTGCCCACTTTACCAAGACTGGACGGTAGAAGACTGTATTAGGTTTCAAGAATTGTGCGTGGAGCAGCAGTTTGTCGGCATATGCAAAGAAGTGGACAAGGATCCTTTGAATCCAAAGGAACCCCTTCTCATCCTGGACCTTATCGACACATCCACAGATGAAGACATATACCTAAACAAACAGCTAGTGGCCGAGGGCAGAGCTAGACTTGAATCCAATTCCTAATTATTTTAAAATTTTCATATAAGGACTTTGTTATTTTTTATTATATTTGTTTTGCATTTTTTTAGTGAAAGCTGTCATAATGTAGTTTGACTGCTCTCACTTAAATTATTCTATGTTATAAAACATTTTATGCATCTAATCTACTCTTGTATAATGTAGGTCTGCTTCTATATGGTATAGTCTGTTTACAATAAAAAATATTGTCTTTCAATGACGATTTAAACCGCATTAGGCTGTTTACATTCAATGTTCAGTAAATTGAGGCTGTTTACATAATACTCAACATTAATTCCATATTTATTATTTAGTATGGTATTTTTAAGTGTATAATTTTTAAACAATAATCAGTGTTTCTTTACAGACAGAATATATGCAAAAAATACATGGACTATTTTACCATCACCTATATAACTAGTAGTATTCTAGAAATACTTTGTGTATATAGAACTGAAATAGTAAAACATATAGATATTGATTATCATACATAACAAATGACACTCACTGCATGCTCATGTAAAATGTTGATAAAAATGATAAACTTCAATGTCTTGATTTAACTTAAAACAGCAAAAAGTTTAAAAAGAGTTGACATTTTGCAAAATCTAATACAGGAAAGAAAGACTTCTTGTATGTGACACACACAAGAAGACACATTCCAGCTAAAACACACTGCTCTTGACGATGTCATGATAATTTAACAAGTTTTTACCTAAAGAGAAAGCCTGTCACACACTCATCCCAGTTATATAGAATGTATATTATATACATATCTGTCCACAAATATTATTCTATTTGGAAGTTCTTCAGCATGCTCATTTACTCAGTATTAAAAATATATTAGACTATCAGTGTAAGGGTTTAATTGCATTTTACACAGTAATCCACTCCACTCCATGCCAGCCTAAAATGCACTTTGTAAACTTAAAATGATTTGCTAGTAGCTATTATCATATATACAAAATAATCCACTTGTATGCACATGCCAATAAACATATTATCTGAATCTTAAATTGTGTTTTATTTATGTTTCCATCATTTGCATCAAAGAATTAACATTCTTTGTTTTTATCAGACATACCACAGACTTATAATACATAACAAATAAAGCAATTAAACTGAGAACATGAACATTAAATTTAATTAAATATTTTTATTATCTGAGCGGGAATAGTTAAATTAATAGAAAAAAACAGCCAAATTACAAATTATTTATTATTTTCAGTAATATTTTACAAGGTTGTACATATCTAAATATCATTACTTGTAATTTCATTGACGATTCAATAATTGAAGGGCAAATTCAGATAACAGCAACAGTATAGTATGTGAAACAGAACATAGCACAAGTTTGTCAAACATACAACAAATGAACCTGGTACTTTTGTATTAATGGTTTTATGCGCTGCCATCTAAACAACCTCATTAGAGGTATGTTTATGCATTGTTAAGAAACAAACTGGAGAGCACAAAGGATGGTGCATTTATATACAGGTAATATGAGTTTTCTTGTAAATGCCATCTTAGTTTAAAAATCTTCATTACTGTTAAACCCAAGTTAATAATCATCAATGCTTTCTGCTAGAAATCACTTTTGCAGCTCAATTGGCCACCTTCAGACTATATAAGTACAAAAACAAGAAATATTATTTACGTAGATCATCACTTGATATACCATATTTCTTTTTTAATGTGTCTATCTCTTCTTGCTTCTTCTCAATGTCCATTCCCTTGAATGCTTTGTTTGATCTGTAGTACAATACAACTAAATATCTGTTGCACACATTGAATCCAGATAAATGATCACAAGCATTTTTTGCATCAAATATATCCTCATACACAATGAATGCTGTTCCTCTCGTCTCCGGTGTGTTCCCACTGCAAGAATACAAAACATTAATATAAAATATTTTTTGGTTGCTTAGAAGTTATTAATTTGAATACCTACACTCGAATTTGTCTAATTGCTCCATATTTTCCAAAAATATCATACATTTCTTCTGCTGATATCTTGTATGGTAAATTTCTCACATATAGAATTCTATTCACCTCAGGTGGTAATCGGACCTAAAAATAAAATAAAAAACAACCTATTTATAAAATGCTGAGATCTTAGATATACTGCGAAAACTGGGAACCGGTATCAAATTGCTGTGGATTTTTTACCTTTTGCTCAAATTGATAACAGGGCGATGGTTTTCCGTACCATAACCAAACAAATATTGTACTATACTGAAATGCTGTTACTAAAAATTAAAAACAATTTAAGTAAAGCGTGAAAAGTACAATGTAAGTAACTGCAAGTATAAAGTACAATATGGTTTTATATGATAGATAAAAGGTTGTTTTGTATACTTACATTAGCGCGTCTCTGTAAAGCTAAAGCCATGTTTACGTAAAAGTGTTAACTATATTAGGATCTTGTTATAAATGCTATCTAGGCTGGAATATAAAATCATATGAACGAAACAAATAAATGTTATTTCTTCTAAATATTATCAAAGAATATATAAAATCTTTTATAGACGCTCACTCATGTTTCAACTGTCAATGTCAGTTGTCATTTTGATTGAGGTCAAAACAGTCAAAAGATTTTTAAGAATTCAGCCAATTTTTATACAAACCAATTTTAAATATCAAGCAATATTTTTGAGTACGATTTCTTTTTTTTTCAACACATTTATTACGTGTAATTTTTTTTTCCAGTTTTTTCTTTATTCATTTGGCCTTGCTATGATAGATTTGTCTTATCACTGGTTTGTAATAATCCCTGCGCGCCAACTACACGCAAGTGGACTAAGGCTACGAACCTCCCTCCCTTATTATCTGATGATGATGATGATGATTAGTTTGGACACAATTTAATGTAACCGTTGTAAAAATAAAACCAATAAATCTTGGGATATTCTATTATTGCAGCAATATTATTGTTTAGCAGGTTAACATATAGTTTAGTAGTTCCACAATCATGTAAGTTATTCAATGGTGGATCATAACGTCGTCATGGAGTGAAAATCTGCGAGTTCGTCGCCAGTGCAGCAAGACCGCGGCCGCGCACAGCAGCAACAGCAACACTAGCGACACCGCGCTCATAGCGACCATACCGCCACGTAAACGACTTCCATCTGAATCAAATTTACATAAAATACACACGCTCCTGTGCTACGCACAGCCAGATATAACGGAATAATAGCTAAGCCAAACTAAGTATAATTTGTCAAGGTTTACCTTCTTCGGTAGTGAATTGTTCCGAATGCTCTCTACTATTCAGTAAGTTCGAAAGGTTCGGCAAATACTTAAGCCAAAACGCTACATCTCTGGATTCAGAAAAGTAGTTATGGTCATTATTTAAACCTTCACGAATTTCTTGAACGTACGCATTTCCAACTTTATATCTTTCCCAACCGTCATTTGCATCTGGATATCTGTAAAATAATGTGTTAATCAATCAATAGAACTGTAAATGGTAAAATTATAGTTATAAGGAAGTTATATACCCAAATCTAACGAAGTTCGCAATGTATTTCCGAAAAACAGACGAAATTTGTTTTTCACTATCAGTAGCAGGTCTACGAGCTATTTGAAGCATTAAGGCATCTCCCAGAAGTGCTATTAAATCGGCTCCATGTACTGCGCCTATAAATTAAAAATATAAGTCAATAAAATATTATTTTCAGTTATTTTTCATTTAGTACTTATTATTCCTGTCGTGTAAAGTAGTTAATAGGAGATATTAAGAATGCCTGTGAAATTGAAGTGCCGTCCCCGTATGTCAACTTGTGAGGGCTGACTGAAGCGGTACACGTAGAGGCGCAGGGCTCGCCGCGCCAGCCGCGCCGCCAGCAGCGCGCCGCCCGCGCCCCACCTCGCAGAGCTCTCCATCCGCGCGAGCCCCTCCACTGCCGCTATCGCTTCCTTCTCCACTTCCTTTCTTGACTGCGCGCCCCAAAACTCCCATCTTATTGCTTGAATGAGCTTGAAGAAAGTGCATCCTTTATAATTCTATATTTCAAGTATAACATTTAACGTATTTTTATGTGTAATACCATGGACAAATTTTCTTCTCGTTGCAACGAAAGTAAGCGCAACGTCTTGGGTATCGCTCTTGTGGTGGCGTATTCAAAAATACGTTGCGGGCCCTCCTTCATTAAATCTTCGTAAGCGTGATCTGCAAGCACATTTTTAATTAACTGTTGATTATTATTATTTGTAACATACATGAAAAGTATTCCAAAACAGACCATTAGAGTTGATCGCTTCAAGGTTGGTAGTGCCCATGAGTATGTCAAGTTGAATGTTTGACATTTTCGATGACGTTAGAGCTTCCGCTACCGAGACCGGTAAATATTGTTCTGATTCTGGCAAAAAATTATCGGATATGGGCTGCAACTCGTTTAGCCAAGTGCTGTTCTAAAAAAGAATAAGTGAAACATAAGCACAAACGCGACACAAAATATTGTATTGTAAGAAAGGTTTACATTTCATACCAGAGCGGCCGAAATTATGTCGGTGATGGAACGGGATCGCATACAATTTAAAATGTCTCTGTCAGTTTCACCCGAGCACTCAAGGGTTTTAGCAATCGCCCGAGATATTCTTTCAACTTCCGTAGCATTTATGTTCAATCCTCTATCAACCGCACGCCACACATTTCTTGGAGACATGATTATAGCTCTGTGGAATAAACCTGTCCACGGATCTGTTAACAGTTATCTAAACAAACACAATTACTAGGAGTATTAAAAACGTTTCCAGTACGTACCCGCGGAGCGTGGCGATACGATATGGTGTAGAACACAGTCAGCGCCGGCGGAATGACCAACCAACGTAATCGCGTTCGGGTCACCTCCGAAGGCGGCGATGTTCTCTCGAGTCCACAACAACGCGAGGTACTGGTCGAGCAGAGCGAGGTTACCTCGAGCCGCTACCGAGTTCAGCGTGAACAGCGACAGTAAATGTAGGCGGTAATTCACCGTAATCACCACCACACCCTCGGATGCTAACTCTTGACAGGGTAACGCGGCACCGCCTTGTAACCACGTTTCGCTATACAACAGAACCATCACTGGGAGTAATCTGCCATCTACTCGCTACCTGAAAATATTATTTGTACTAAATGGCGCCTACAAAACTTTATAGACGACGAACTTATATATATTTTCTACGAAAGTCTAACCTTTGGTGCGAAAATATTTAAGAATAGGCAATCTTCATTGTAATTTTCGGCGTCCAAGTCCTGTTGCGGGCATCTGGGCGGCATTCGATGCGCAAAAAAGGTACGTCTCCAGCCAGGGTGACGTTCAGGCGCCTAAAAGTTATATTTGATTTTTATTTTTATAAAATCTTAAGCGATTTGTTTTCGTCGTCCAACCAAAACACAACATTTAATACCAAGAAATTTAAAATTATAATCAGAATTAAACTTGCCGCAAATCTGAATCTTCCTAGCGGTGCATTTGCGTAAGGAATGCCGTAGAAAATTTCCACAGGCGTAAGAGATGATTCAGTATAAACCTTAATCTGTAATGATATTAAATGTGATCATATTTACATTTGAAACTAATAAAACAAAATTATATTAATAACCTCACCCCCACGATACGTCCTTGTGGTATATTTGCGGTTGGATCCTGAGCTGAGACACGATACATTAGTATTAAAATGTAACAAAAAATATGAAAACTCATATTTTAATATGTAGCAATGATTCGCGCGGAGAGGCAATGTTGTATAGGTCATAACGCGGTCAAACTAAATGGCACAGTCCATCGCTATTCGGTATAGCGAGTTCCGAACAGTACATGAATTTGACAATGCGACGCTCCAGTCCATGACGAGCGCAGTATAATAGGGCACAGTATACTACCTATGATGATTGTTCTAAATTCATTGGCAGTCTTTTGTGCGCAGGTGAAAATATATTCATAACGTCACTGGGACATTAAGCTAGGTCAGGCGGAACCGCCATATCCTGTAACATAATAGTTGGTGGTTAACGAGATATTGTTGCCAAAAATAGCTGAAACATTCGTAGGTTACATTTTTATTCAATCTATAATTGAAGTTTTCGTCTCACCTCTTAAAATCAGTCTTATCTTTATATACCTGAATAGTTTATATTGAAAGTGCCTAAGTAATTTCAACATAATAATAATTTAGGTAAAATAAAAGCTCGTAGATGGGCAATGTTAACCTTTTGAGATAATTTATTCGAACCTCAATGTGTTCAAAACTCTGCTGTGTTACAGACTAATTTTCTCAAGAATATTAACCAAAATTTCCACAGCTAAGCCTTCACTATTTGTTCGATTCAATTTAACAAAATTTTACAAAAAGACACAAATAAATGCGTAATAAGAACATTTTATACAAATGTAATAAGAGTCAAAAACAAAACACGAGTCAAAAGTTAACACACTACAAATTTTTCAAAATTAGCACCGAAACCGTTCTCTATAGTCATACTTTCACGGTCCCATATGCTAAGTCCAACTTCTTTAACAAAATTTTATAATAATAGTTCATAGGTTGATTGTTTGCGAAGCCGATGGTCGCCAGCATGAGCCCGTAGCCGAGGAGTATCGACATCAACTTGTGTCGGGTCAGCCACTGCCTCAGCCCTCCTCCTGAAAACGTTACGGAGAAAGCCTAGAAAAATTGTCGATTATAAGTGTTATAATTCTATCATTTAACAAACTTTTTACCGTTTCTGTTCACACTGGTCGTACTAAACCGTATCGAGGTCGGCTGCTTTGCATACACGAGCAGGTAACGTAATCTAAGTAAATCACTGTTCATCACTAAATAGTGATTCAGTTTTGGGTCGGGCGTACTCCCCATGGAAATCTTATTTGAGTTTTGTATGATCCCGTCACCTGTCAACAAATATTTTAAAAAAATCCTATATCCTCTAATAAAATAAAAAAGAGCTAATCTGTGAAATGTTTTAATCAGTTTCTCTTTTTAAACAGTTACTTAACAATCCTTTAGCATAGATTCCTCACTGATTAAGGGACTCCCAAAGTAGCCATAACACTCTGAGCTGGCAGCTTGACTTACAGCTCTGCTATTGTCTATTTAATATTGGAAACCTAAAGCAAGAGGTGCCTACATTGAATCAGTTACGTAATTCAGATTAAGATGGTTTAAACTTAGAATGAGAATTGTAATTATTACCCAACCAACACACCTTCGTCCGAGACGGGCTTTTTGTAGTTGATCCCGTCGGGGGTGTCGATGACTTCGCAGAGCGCAACGCAGGACAAGTGGCCGCCGATGGTACTCGCCCCCCAACCGAACCCGCCGTGACTGTGCGGCAGCGTTATATTTAGATCGGGAGACAAGTAAAACCCAGTACCTAGCGACGTATTCTGTAAACGTACATTTTTTTTAATTCACTATACATACATATTTAAATGAAATGATTTACGAAATTTGTTACAAAACAAGACCTTGGCCGTTTGTTGATGAAAACCGAAATGCAACATGTTGTAAATATTCTCCAGACGACTTCCATGAAAGGCGTAAAATGTTCTATAGTTTTTGGACATGTCTTTCCACTTTGCCTCTGCGTGTGATGTTTTCGAATTGTGTACCTGAAATATGTACTGGGGCTGCGGCGCCGCTGATGAGTTTGTGTTCCCGAGAATTGAACTATGCTGGAATATAAAATAAATTAATAAGTAAGTTTTCCAAAATGTATGCTTTCAAAATATGAACTAAATAATATTTGACATACTAATTCTGACGGTACAGTCTTTAGGCTTGGTTCTTTTAACCTGACGAGTACGTAAAATAATAAATCTATTATATCACTTATATTCGTTAAATTATCAATATCGTCCAACTGTTGTAGAAACAGATCGAGTGCGGGCACGTCGGTTAAAACATTCAACTGCAAGAATACAAACAAATATTAACTTGCGTTTTAACATTAAAAGTTATTGGTAAAAATAAACAATTTGATTAACCAATTCATCCATATCCTTGACGCCTTCTTTCATAAAAGCCGGAGGGAACGGTCTCAGACAACTTTCGTATCTGAAACTGAATGCGGCGGCCACAAATAAACTCCATTTGAAATCTGCGGCTTTGAAATCTTTCTCTAAAACCAACCTATAAAAATATTATATTTCTATAGTTTACTGCAATTTTATTATTTTGAAGTTAATACAGCATTGCTATGAAAAGAAAATACATGAAGCGCTCGTTGGATGAAGATCAGTCAATATGTCGATGGATCTTAACGCGCGCGTTCCTAAATCGCGTTCTTTAAAGCGCTGAGTATATACTCGGTGTTATTATCATATTGCTAAGAATAGCCTTTTTTATCTTGCGTTTTACCTTAAATGAACAGCTTTTTTCTCTAAAGTGTCCAATTTCGCCTGAATGACGTCGGATATCGCTTCCGACCCTGTTGTTCCATTACAATTGGTAGTAGAATCCGAAAATAACTCTGGTTCACCATTCATTTTTGATTTTTTTATTATTTACATAATTTTGAATAAACAAAAAATATATTTGACAGATCAGATTGAACAGCTTGATATTAATATAATGTCAAAATTTGAATACTAAAAACCAAACAATAGAACATGAAAAGTATAAATTAAAAAAAGGATTATTGTGACAGTGCAACGAAAGAAAAGTGAACCGACCGCGTTGAGATAATAAATTCTTTTTGTGTCGATGAAATTGTTTTTTAAGGAAAACTTTTGAAATCAAGCTTAATAAACGACGATGTATTTCTTTATTTCCCTTCTAATACGGAATAAATTGCCATGGTACTAGATACATTTCTAGTCATCAAAGCATATAAAATTAAAGATTAAGGAATGTTTTGACAATATAATGTCTATTTTACACATTGCATGTAAAATATTAAGTAAAATTCGCCTTTACATATTTCTTAAACATATACGTAGTCAGGTTTAGAAGTCGGATTAACAGACCTAATAATCAGTTAAGGGATTAGCGCCATCTAACGGTTATAATCCGCACATTTGTTCACTATTAGGACATGCGCATTGTCAGATATTTTAGTTTTTTTCAGATAAACTTATCTACGTCTAGGGAAAATAAAAGTAATGTTAAAGATCATGTTCCTTATATTTAATGAAAAATCTTTTACAAAATTCAGATATACCTAATTTTGATTGGATACAAATTAATAAAAATGTTGTTATGGAGAAAATATTTGTAAATGCATTACTTACATAAAAATATTGCTACATATATTAAAATAAACTTGAAAAAATTGAAAACTAAAAGTATTTAAAACAACATTTGTCAAAAATCATGTTCTATAACTATATGTATTTAATAATACAGTACTAAAATTACGAGTTTAACCTATACAATGCACCTTATATTGAAATTTGGTGATGGAATGTTTTTAATAACATTTCCAAGGTGCAGAAACAATAAATCTTTTCCATCAGTACGCACAAATGGTGGTCTGCGAGGGCGTGGCGCGGGGCCGGGGCCGGAGCCAGACCCGGTTCAGGGGCAGCAGCAGGGAACGGGGCCAGGGCGAGGCCTCCCCGCGCTACCAGCGCTGCCTCAGCTGCCAAAATCATCTCTGGAAATAAAATAATAACTCTAAATTGCTACAATCAATTATTTATTATTGTTGCCGGCGTCTATATAAATGCGATACATAAGTTACATAACATATAACCCTGATAAATGCTAAGATTAAAATTATGTATCTAAGAGGGTCTAAATAACGGAGTTACTTAAAAAGACATTCATTGTTGTGTCAAAAAACATCATACACTTTCTAACCATAACTTAAAATGTATTACTTACACGAAAATTTTAGTTCTAAATAAATAATTAGACAACCTTTAGTAACATATTGTAAAAATGGAGTATTTCAATGCCCCGGTTTGTTTCTAATATGCTTTGGTAACTAAGAACAGCAATCAAAACTATACTCGTGTCAAATACATATTTACCGGAGGATTTACAATAATATGTAACTAATAAAACATAATAACACTATTCAATATAAAAAACTATCGGTGTCCTAGTTAGCTATTTGATTGCCCTACGGTCACTTTTTGCCTTTGGTGTGAAAATACAATAACATATTTACAGAATGTTTCATATTTACATAGAGCATGTGCTATTCGAAGTTGGAGTTGAACATGTTGATGTTGAGGTCCTCGAAGGTGGCCTGGCCCGAGTCGAGGATCTGCAGCATGTCGGACAACTCGTGCGGCGCGTGGCCCGCCTCGCCTGCCGCCACGCCCCCCATCCGACTCAGAATGGACCCAGCATCGGAAGATCATTGACACGCTAGCCAAGTCAAAACAGGGCTTGGGACGGGCCGCC
>JAOCNA010000012.1:5375391-5385449 GCA_026546675.1 Papilio helenus | reverse complement strand
GATATGCGATATGCGTTATGCGCTATGCGCTATGCGCTATGCACTATGCGCTATGCACTATGCGCTATGTGCGTAACACAATATGCGATTTTCGAATTCTCCGGCGCGTAGTGCGCGTACGCCGCGCCTGCCGCGCACACCGCGCCCGCGCCGCCCACGCCCCCCACTCCGCCCGCCGCCTCGCCCGGCGACCGCGCGCTCACACCTCCGCCGCTCACTGCACAAATAAACAACGAATATTAAAATGCATTAAATTAGATATATTTCAAGTTATCATGGAGGTTGTAATATTAGTATATTTTGTATATGGTGATGTATGACGCACCTGGCGGCGCGTGGTGCTGCTGGTGCATGGCAGGCGGCGCGGCGGGCGCGGGCGCGGGTGCGTGGTACACGTCGCGCTGCCGCAGGTGGTAGTCGTAGCTCTCCTCCGCCGCCTCCCCGCCGCCGCCGCCGCCCAGCGAACGGCTGCGCACAAACAAAACTTGTTATATCTCATTCAAATATTTTTTAATGATAAAAAATGTAGACCTTGTGGCCCATGCATTTAAATATAATTTTTATGGTAAAAATATATTAAGAGTTTCTTTTTACAACACTTACTTTGCGAGAGTATTTGTGCAGACGATGTATTCGACCTCATCATTGTATGGGTTAAGAAAGGCAAAAGCTGATGTCCTCAGCCAGATCCACTCTCTACTTTTGGTCCGGAATCGATACATTAAGGATATTATTTGTCCCTTGAGCTTTAGAACTGTAAAACGGAAATTATTTATGAATCAAATATACCAAAAACAACTTGTCAATGAACTGTTCGGAACTTATGCTGCATGATTTATTTGAATTTAGTAGGATATTGCGATAGTTTTGGTATATCATCTGGGAGTTATGTAGTGGCCAGTCCCCGCAAAGCATAGCAGGAGAACTCGTCAAAATACTCATGCGAAGTTCCGAGTTGCCAAAATGTTTGGTAAACTGAATACCTTGGTCAAAGTTATCCCGCATGTGTTGTTGGTCCTCGGGGTGGTAGAAGTCGTAACAGAGCTTGCCGAGCAGGTCCGCGGGCGCGTGGCCCACCACCTGTGCGGCGCGCTGGTCCGCGAACGTGAAGCGCCCGTCGGCGGCGTGACGCGACACGAACTCCGCGCCCCCGCACCCCGCGCCCTCCGCGCTCGTCGGCGTCGACGTCACCTGCGCACGCGCATCACAACCATTATTACCTTATTTACAAACTTATCACAATATCAATTTATTAAAAAAAACAGAATTAGTTGTGCCAATGCTTGCTTTTACTATTGAAAATACGAAATCGAAGTCGATACATATATCTATTTTATAGTCGTATGTACCTGTAACCGTCCAATAGCGACGAGACAACAATGTGACGCGTGCAGCTCATCTTCGACGGGCCGATCCATCTGCATACCTGGAAACAGATCTGATGTCCCAAAATACATAAAATCGTGTTTTTAATGATTTAAAAACAAAATTTTTATATATTTACCAAAAGCACTCTTTACTAAGTTTACTTCAACGAGTATAATATAGTACGGAATAATTTTGTATTTTGTTTGTTGAGGATCGTACACGTGAATGTATTGCGGCGAGATATTTTACCTGTCGGAGGCCAGTTTTTGATGTAGCCCGTGCAGTGGACGACGGCGTAGTTGTGTCCGTCGTGCGAGGGGCCGAGCGAGTTGCGCGCGCGCAGCCGGCCCACGTGCGCGTCGCCCGCGCCCGTGCCGCCCACACGCATGCGGCAGATGAACCCGCGCCGCGACCCCATCACTTGACGCATCGATGCTGTCACAATTACAAAGCATTCAATATCACGCCGAGAACAATAATATTCATACTCAGTATCCCTAAAATCTATACTAATATACTAAAGCGTAAACACACACTTCTTTGTTATGTAGGATGTCAGCAATGATAGCGTTTTTTAATAAAAATTCATACACTTACATCACCCTATAGGCTATATATTTTCTCTAATTAAAAGAGTAAATAAATTGCCACGCGGAAAAGCAACAAAAACTAGAAACCAATAACAGGAAAGAAGCAAGATTGCCACGGTAACGTTAATTTATAGCCATTAACAAAGGCCCTTTGTTGTAATGATAAATCATTTGCAAATATAAGGAATAAAATAAAGTTTCTATAAAGCGGTTGAAGCTGCACAGGAACAACTAGTCGTGAATAAAAAGGTACTTACACTGATGTCCTTCTTTTTTAACAGTGCCCGTTTTTAAATCTAAAATTCGGCCAGTGTTCTGTGGCTCTTGTGTGCTCAACTGTTCCCGGACTTTTTCCACATCGTCGGGATGCACTTGGTCGAATAGACATGACGAATACCATTCTCCCTGTCAACAAAAACTTCCCATTCAAAGAATTTCTATATATTACCTAACTAAAAATACAGTCAACTTTCAAATGTTACAATGTTGATAAATAATGTACATACCTGAGAATAATTAAGTACTGGTGCTATACTATCACTAACATATATAATACGGCCCGTGTCGCAACTAACGACAAATAAAAAACCATCTGCCGCTTCTAATATAAGGTGCTTTAACTCTTGGTCAGTTAAAAAAGATGGTTTGTATGTGCCATCGGTGGAGGTATTTCCTGTACCTAAAAATTAAAAGGTATAATTATAATACTAATTAATCTAGAAATATAACCAAATAAATAGAATGTGAAGAGCCATTTTTACTATATTCTGACCTAGGGTGAGAAAATAATTTTGGCCTCCCTAAAAAATTAAATCCATTTGATGGTGCTCTTCAGACCCCTTGCTTGAATTAAGTCATAGAATTTTATTTTTAGTTTTATTGCTTACCTCTGAGTGCTTTCATATGTGCTACTGCCATACGCAGTATGGTGAGTTTGTCGGGCTTGCGGGCGAGGGCGGAACATGTTGGAACCATGTCAGATAGTTCCGTGATATATGCCGTCATCTTGTTCCTGCGCCGGCGCTCAATCTCGCAGTGATTCTCACGACTGAAATTAACATTCAGATAGAATTTATAAGGCATGTGCTTAAACACATTTGCCTTTTATACACTTTTAGTTGCAAAAACTGTATTACATACCAATGACGCTCTACAAGTTGCTTTTAAATAAATGAACTGGTTTATTCTTTAAAACATATGTCTTTTTAGTACTCTTATGCAATAATAATATTTGATAGATGTAAATCCTGACGGAATATAATAAAATATCGCTCATTAATAAAGAAAATGGTTTTTGTACATAATTTCTACTTCTTTACGACATTTTTGCTGTAAAATCCATATTATGAGTTATCATAATGAATTCAATATCAAAGCGTTTGGAAGTCTGGGAGATTGCCATAACATTACCATATCTTAATAAGTCCCTAAATTTAAGGAATATTTTTAATAAGGTATATCAAAGGTACGCGTATAACGTGATAAGACACGTTTTCAATCATTACATGGTTACTTACAGTGAATGACTAGCTCATGGGAAAAGTTAATTGTACAATTAAGACCTTGCCAATAGCAGTTACTTGATTATAAAAGTGTTACGTGAGAATGTATAATGTTATTTTATTTATAGATTTTTAATTATATATAAACAATAGTGAAAATTAAGAGATTCAATTACTATCACTATGTTAGTATTCTACACGACAAATACGGGGCCGCAGAGCAAGATCCCAAAGGCGTTTAGACTTTTAATACAACAATGTTGAAGTTCAATGGTATAAAAATACTAAATACTACAGCACCGTACCACATTTTATGCAGTACCGCATATTTAACGCATAGTGTGAAAGTCGCAAAATCGAAATTTATGTTACAAGTATGAAAAGAAGTGTAGAACAATACAATTCATGCGTATTACTAATTAATGAAGCGCAAACAACACGTTTCGGTCTGAATAGCAAGTTAGGTTTCTGAATCATTTCATATAAATGTAGCATACAGAATATTGGTATGTTTAAATCAGATTTTCAGAATAAATTATTTTCAATCTAATACATATTAACTTTTAAATACAAATGCAAATTTAAATGATTATGTGTTACTTGACCTATTTTGTTTTTGTTTGATAAGCTTGTCCATGGGCAATTATGTGCTGACATATTCATTTTTATTGATCTCTGCTTGTATTTGAAATAACTAGTAGTGTAAATATTAAATTGAAATTAAGAAACTAAGGGGTTTTTCCATTAAAATTGTTTACAATGATGAACTATTACATATGAAAAGATACATACAGCAGTTATTAAATTACTTATAAATATGAATTGTTACATTGCCATCTCTTGCACAACTAAATGCCAAAGGTATGAAGTAAATAAATTTACATAACAATAATTACAAATGACTGAGAAAATATTTCTATCAAGGTGTGGCAGCATATCAAGTGTTAATATTAAAATACTTACCTTGCAAACCTCTCTTTGTCTTGAATATTGTCCTCCTCCATCCTTGTGTATTTCCCACCACTTGCGTCGTCTTCATCGGACCTGATCAGTAAATGCAAATCTTAATTCAAATTACATAAATTCTTTCATTGAGCTATTTCATAGTGAACATTTTGATGCACTCTTCCTCCGACCTTCAACAAAATACAATTGATTTTATGATGTGAAAACGCTTTTAATATGAACCAGCTGACAAATTACAAATGAACATACTAAGAAGATACCTATAATTTTATTTGCCTTATAAATGAGACATTTATTTTGCATTTTTCATATTTTTTTTATGAATATTAAAGAATAAATGAATGTTATTAAGCTATATTGAATTTAAAAATGTTATTAAAATAGTACACATAAAGATAAATATAGAGTCCTTAGATATAGTCTGGTATATAAAATGTATACAACATTTTTAGTAGGTAAAACTGTTGTCTTACCCAACACTGCCAGCACGGCGCTTTTGTATATCTTTTGATGGGTCAGCCCCTATAAAAAATTGCAATAAGCTTTTTTGCTAATAACTTTCTAGGTTATACACTAAATTTATGAACTACAAGATAAATGTATATTCATGTTTCCAAAGGCATCAAAATTATTGCAATAAAGTAAATCTGTCTAAGGATTAATTTATCAATCTATGCCATATAAAACACTTACTTATGAAAGTTGTTGCTACTACTTGTTAGTGTCATACTTATACATGTGATTTAATTAGTACAGCAATACATGTACTTTTAAAATTCAAATCAAAATTTTAATTTAAGATTTTTTTTTAATTAGCATGTACACAGAAAAAGCACAGATGCCAGTCATAAATAAGTATACAGAAACCATTCACTATTTTTAAATAATATTGTACTACACTATAATAGATACTATTTAATCCATCGTTCATAAAGGTATTTTCTGAATTGATGTAATTACTGTTTCTTGTGGGTCAATTCCGTTTAGCAACGCGTCACGCGGAACGACGTCAATAGAAAATAGGTCGGAGTTTTTCTGTTTATTGTTTATCAACAACATCATCAATTTATCCTTATTTGAATTACTTTCAAAAGTTCTTTCAAAGTAATAAATAATATACTTAAAGAAACAATATTTTTAGGATAAATTCCACTGCAACAAGTAAAAGCACCAACCGGGGATAGTGGGAGCCACGGCAGACATCGGTCAATAAATTCATCTGTCCACGTTATTTTATTGCTAGACAATTATTTAATGTACAATTAAATAACACAAATTAACACTAAAACATAAAAAACTTGTGTTTATCGTCTAACTCTTAAAACAACACAAACGCCATTTTTCAATAAAGATGACATGACATTGCCACCTAAAGACCTAAAGAGAATAACCTGCGTGTCTATTTATGCGCATGTTTTGGATCTCATTATTAAATTAAATTACCAAAAAAATATTTTATAACAGTTTCAACTCAATTAGAACACAGCACGCTAAATGTTTAATTAATATCTAATAATTTAATATTGTTTTTATATTTCGCTACTTCGATTTATGACTAAATTAGGATTATAAAATAGGTCATTCAATTTTGCAGAAACAAAACAGCTACAACAATAAGCTTGTAGAAAGTACGTTAAACTACAACAATAATTTCGTACTTCAAAATAAGTTGTGAACTAATTCAAGTATGTTACAGTGTTTGTCAAAAGCCTTATAATCGTATCGCCTTTATATGTTTTAAGAAGATGGCAAAATAAAACTAAATGTCAAGACTATCTGTCATTTTTGCAACATACTGTCACTGTCACTTTGAAAAGTAAAAATTGGAATTAAAAATAAAAGGAGTGTATGTTTTTTATTTATTAGTAGTTGATAAGAAATAATAAATTGTCTAAAGAAAGTTAAAATCATACATTTTTTTTCACATTACCTAAGATAAGACTAAACCATGGCCAAATCGGCTCAAGAATTTATTCAAAGCTCTTTTTCACCTATTATTGCGGTATTATGCAGTCCAAAAGTGAACAATCTAGTTTCCAAAAATAATTTAACGTTTCCCGAACTCCTACAACCTTTTGCATCAATGGAATGGGATGGTAAGTTGTTATCTTCATATATTATTATGAACTAAGGATTTCTCACTTATCTCTTACTTTACATGTTAATTTCTTTATCAATTTATCCAGCTCCAGCGTGAGGTCAAAACACTTCCTTCTTCCATTTATTTTTATCAATTGTTATGTAAGCAAATTTTTCCTAGGTCTGTGCCTATTGGTATATCCCTAAAACATTATTATTTCATTGCTATATGTTATACATCTCTTTTGCTACAAATTAATAACTAACATACTTCCAGGTCAATTTCGAGAACCTGGTGGAAGCATTTGTACTGTAAAAAATTGGAAGCTAATTATCAGAGACGTCAATTGGAAACCTCTTCAACCTACAGAAGCAAGAAGACAACTGAATAACGCAGTTTTACATAATTTTGATGATAAAACTAGTACATTTGAATTTGGTATGAAAATTTAATTTCAAAATAACATTTACATTTCTGCATTATTCTTAAGTGTTTACTATTTTTATAGATGGACGAAAATTCGATGTTCCAAAACTAACACCTTGGTTTGATGCTTGGAGAGAAACTTATCTTGAGGTGCAGTTCCCTTCAGACCATGAGTTTACTAAACATTTCTTGTCCTGCATAATTGTTGCAACAACATTAGATGACAATATTGTGGACACATATAATCAACTAAATCAACAATATGCACAATTGCAAAATGTAGCTCCACCAAAATTACCCAAATGGTTTAATAATGGTGTCTTAAAAAGTTATCTACTCCTCCATGATGTATCAACAGTAACAAAAGAAAAGTATGTTTCAATTTCTTAGCAATTTTATAAAAAGTACAAATACTAACAGTATACTTTTGTATTTCAGAGCCGATGCGACATTTGAAACAGTTAAACAAGCATTTGGTGCAAGCAATTGTTTTATGTTGACCATAAACTCGAAAAGTTTATCCGATCCAAAACTGCTCTCAGATTATTGGGCTCAATATGTTACAAGATCAACAGAATCCTATGTAATTTATTTAATGTCATTTAATTCTATAGTTGCTGATTTTATTGGATTTTTTTATAGATCTTCATTTTATATTATAGAATGAAATGTCATCACCCATGAATGCAACAACATTTGAACCACAAGCTGCCCAGCCTCCAACAACCATTGTAACACCTGGTGAGATGTCATTTGTATTTTCTTAAATATACATGAAAATAATAATTTTATAGATTTGAATTAAAGCATAACATTATATACTTGACATTATTCTGAAATAATAATTGATTAAATTAAAAATAACCTTTATTTTAAAAGCTTAAAATCATTTTGACAGTAAGAAGACAATGTTGTATATCAAATGTTTATAAAGCAATTTAAACAATCTAATTTGGAAAATAAGTTTTTTAATACCTAGTACTAGTAGTACTTTATACAAAGTTAAAAAATTTAATTTTCTATTTTATTATTATAGAAGACAAACCTAACATAATGGTAACATCAACACAAGAAGGTGTGCACCCATTAACAGCTACTGAGAATGATGTTTATGATAATGCAAATAGCTTGCAGGTAATATATAGGCTATAAGATAAATGTAATTTATGTCTACTCTATGACAACTATTTTATTTAAAAGTAAAATTATCTCTCCTTCAGACATATTCATTTTCTGGCAGTTCGGAAAGTGTCAATGTAGCAGGAAAGGGTGTGGATTATTCTAATGAAGTCCATGGAGCCGCCTTAAATACAAATGACATTGAAGCTATTAAGAAATTCCTGCAGGAATATGCATCGAAAGCATTACTACCTTATTTAGAGAAGCAAATTTCTCAATTATCTGAAGTGGTAAATTAAATAATATAGATAGTTTAATATGTTTAATTTTAAGTTTTGGAAAGTTCCAAATTAGTTTATTTTAATTTCAGGTAGCTAACAGAAAGGGTGTGAGTAGATCATTATTGTCAGCAACAAAACGATGGTTTGCTACTGGGAAACCTGGAAATACTACTGGAAATAATACAGTTATGTAAGTCTTCTTAATAATCTCTCTATTCTAAATTCATAAAACAATTTTTATTTCTATCTATGCTAATGATATTCTTATAGTATACTTATACATTTCCAGAATGGTTTGATTCCAAGATATTATTAAGCAACTACATTTTTACCCTATTTCATATGTGACGTAACTACCAAACAGGATGTATCCTGTTTCAACCAAGGGACAACTTAGTACCTGTAGTATCAATATAACATTGAACAGATACTCGAGTGATTGTCCCGAGCTACAATTGCGTCGCCTGGGGGACCTGTGGTTCGTGTGCGGGCAGTGGGGGCGTGCGTTCGACGCGTACCACACCGCCAAGAGGGAGTTCTACGCGGACAGCGCGTGGCTGTGCTACGCGGGCGCGCTGGAGATGGCCGCCGTCAGCGCCTTCATGGCCGGCGACGCCAACCGCAAGACGCACGGCTACATGGAGGAGAGTATTGTCACATATCTCAATACATGCAGGTATATACTTTGATACTCATTTATGAACATGTCTTAAAACTTTTAGTAATAAAATACCTTTTTCAGGATGGTGCAGTATGCAGTCAGAGCGACATTACTCTCCGCCTTGTGTTTGATAAACTCTGGACTCCACGGCGAGGCAGCCAAGCAACTGATTCGTATGACTTCAGAAGACAGCGACCTCCGCAGCGCAATGCTGCTCGAACAGGCGTCCCTATGCTTCCTGTCGGGGCCGGGTACGAAGGCTATGTGCAGGAAGTACGCGTTCCACATGGTGCTCGCTGGACATAGATTTTCTAAAGCGGGACAAAAAAAACATGCCTACAGATGCTATCATCAGGCCTATCAGGTAACAAAAATAATACAATTAGGTTTTGATTTGGTGTTAATTTCTACCTTATCCTATGGTAACATGCGATATATTGTCCCATCGTCAGGTGTACACGGACAGCGGGTGGCGGCTGGCGACGGACCACGTGCAGTTCGCGCTGGGCCGGCTGGCGGGCGCGCTGAAGCAGGCGGTGGCGCCGCGCTGGCTGGCCGCGCCGCTCGCGCCCGCCTCCCCGCAGCCGCCCCCGCAGCAGGCCGCCTTCCTGCGCGAGTACATGCTCGCACACCAGGTTATTATTTCCATTGATAACATCACATCTACCAATCTGTGATACTTCAATCTATACTTATATACTTACTAATATAATAAAGCGTAAACACACACTACTTCGTGGCGAAGGATGTCGGCAATTACAGCACACTTGTGAAAAACTATTTCTTTAAAAACCCTACACTTACGACAATTTTGCAATTTTAAATTTCACAAATGTAAACAATAAAATAAAGTTTTTATAATATCATCCGGATAAGGCCGCACCGGAAACAACTCGTGGATAATTAAAAAATAATGAATTTCCTCCACCTTGTGGACAGCAATGGATCGAAAGTTCCGAGGAGTTCGGAGTGAAGCTGCCGGTGGTGCCGGTGCCGCTGGTGGTGCGCGGCGAGACGCGCGTGTGTTGCGCGGGCCCGGCCCCGCTGGCGGCGGCGGGGCGCGTG
>JAOCNA010000012.1:5359562-5370812 GCA_026546675.1 Papilio helenus | reverse complement strand
ATTATCTAGTACACAAGTGCTGTTTGTTACAATGATGCTAATCTCTGTAAAAAATATGAGTAAAAAAAAAACGAAAGTGTAAGATAGAAAATGATAAAGCCTCGCCTCACATTTCATGATCGTCATCCAGAGATCTTAGTGAGTATGATAACCAAAGCCCTGTAGCTAAGTATTTCATTCCAGTACATTCATAAAATCACTTTAGCAACTAGTAACCTTCCGTAACTGGAATGGATCTTGCTAGAAAAAGTTTAATCGCCCTCTTTTGTAATGGAGTTTTCAGAATTATCAGGGGTAAAATTTGTCGGATTCATAAGAACTTAATATAAAGTATTGCATATTTTTACTTACTAAGGGATCTTTAGATGCACGTTACAGCAAACACGGAGGTTTTTTGTTTATGTCATGTGAATAGATTTTAATTTTATTATCCCCTGATTGCAAAATTCTTAATCTATAGTGGAATGTCGTGCATTTTTTCAATATTTATCAACTTTGATGCCCTCTAGTGGCCAAATTAAGCAACTTCAGATAAGGGTAAGTTGGGTTAAGTTGTCATATCTTAAGCCAAGGAAGCCGGTACCTATACCTAGTTTAAAACTTGAAAAAAATGCAGGAACATAAAGTACTAGATATCGCGGGGAATCCCACCGCGCGGCATTAAAAAAAAACCTAGCTAGTAGCCTATGTGTTCTTCCAGATTATGTTCTATATCTGTGCCAAATTTTATCGAGATCCATTCAGCAGTTTAGGCTACAAATTCTAACATTCATCCATACTTGCGCATTTATAATATTAGTAAGATTAAGATTAAAGATTTTCTGTCCACAGATAACACAGAATGTCAGATGAAATAAAAACGACATATTTTTGAATTTAAAAGAAAAATGGTTTGATTTTACGTTAAGTTCCACGCTAAAATCTCTACCATTCTATAAAATTTGCGAATCGGAATGAACATTAAATATGTTACTTTAGTCAATTATGTATTATTACTGTAAATCTTTGTATCGAATTGAAATCCAGAGCTTTTTTTTTACAAAGATGCCTATTATCCAGACTTTCAATCTCGACCATTACATGAGTAGGGTCACCAAAGATAAGCTAAATATTTGTTTTCAAAAGTTTATTTGCTGTTACACAACATAAAAATAAACAATTAATTTTACACACTTACCTACGTTTACTTTTGCATAAAAAACGTAAAACCGAAATCTCATTCTTTTAAGTGTAACGTAGTATAACCAAAGTAATAACTTTTTTTGTATCCATGTATGTCCTCCGGAACATTTATCATTTCCTACATTTGCGAATAATTAAAATAAATGATATTTGGTAACTTTTACACAATTTTTTCCTAAAATTAATAATAACTTCTTCAAACACGCAAACACGCAGGCATTTTAGTGAAATAGTTGATTCTGAGTCTTATGTTTCATCCAAAGGTGCGAAAGAGACAACAATTTTAGCTCAGACTATA
Source organism: Papilio helenus (assembly GCA_026546675.1). Classification (NCBI taxonomy): domain Eukaryota; kingdom Metazoa; phylum Arthropoda; class Insecta; order Lepidoptera; family Papilionidae; genus Papilio; species Papilio helenus. Next base: position 5,369,332 of record JAOCNA010000012.1, on the reverse strand, counting down.
GTAAAGAAGTGCCAGTTGTGGCGGTGTACTTTCGTTGTACTTTGGTATATTAGATGGATGGATAGGCGTCCATCTTGAATTTTGCTGAATTTGTGCCGGTTATGTGATAAAAGTGTATTTTATAGATCGGACTTCACTTTACTTGTTAATTTTCAAGAAGTTTACGTATGCTTCTACTATTTAATATTTAATATAGGATTAACCTCAGTAATGTGTTAGGTATGGATATTTGACTGAACCATTTGATCATTTGACGAATAATGGCGTGCGTTTTTCTGTACGAAGACTTTCAAATTTTATTTCATGTCATCATTTTATGAGTAATTCTAATTTATTTCTAAGCCTTGTTGTAAAGTTGCTTAGAAATATTCTTTGTACCCTGTCGAGTTTTTAATCAATTTGTAAAGTTTGGCAGCAACTATTGAGCTGGTTGTCGTTTTTAGGTTATACATCAATACAAGTGACTCGTAATCGTTCGTAATCGCTAATAATGATTCCCAGTGACGACTTCAATGATTAAAATTATATTAGGCAAGTGTGATTTAGTGATCTTTAAAAGTGACTTCGAAAATATTTTTATTCACAGTATCATTACTCAAGACATATGCGATTTCCGGTAAGAATATCGTCGATAAAACCTTAGGTTGGCAAAGGTATAAAACGATGGCATTACCTAGTAGAGCCCGGGTATATGCCGATGTTAATTCACAAAAGCCACGAGAATATTGGGACTATGAAAGCTATGTGGTCGACTGGGGTAATCAGGAGGATTATCAGCTAGTACGGAAGCTAGGACGCGGGAAATATAGTGAAGTATTTGAGGCAATAAATATCACAAATAATGAGAAGTGTGTAGTAAAAATATTGAAGGTAAGTCACTGTTAGCTAAAGCCATGCTGATATTTAAAGTTTCCTTCTGTTTATTTAAAGTAGAAAAATGTAGCATTCATCATAAATACCTTGTCATATATTAAATTTTGATCATGTTCTATATTTTAACTTTTCGTCAAATCATAGATGTGGCACATTTGGCTAGAGTTGTAAATGTACAGTACATAGAGTAATAATGTAAAACTTAATACATCCAAAATTAAAATAGTACCCATTGATATTTCAAAATTTTAAATATATTCCATTATTGATTTTTTATAGCCTGTTAAAAAGAAGAAGATAAAAAGAGAGATAAAGATATTAGAAAACTTAAGAGGTGGCACTAATATAATAACATTACAAGCTGTAGTTAAAGATCCTGTATCTCGTACACCAGCTTTAATTTTTGAACATGTGAACAACACTGATTTTAAACAACTGTATCAAACACTATCAGATTATGATATAAGGTAAATATGCATAAATTGAATATAATTAATATACATATACACCTGTGATGTTCAATGTCTTATCATTATTTAAGGTATTATTTGTATGAACTGCTGAAGGCATTAGATTACTGCCACAGTATGGGTATTATGCACAGAGATGTGAAGCCTCACAATGTTATGATTGATCATGATAATAGAAAGTTACGTCTCATTGACTGGGGCTTAGCAGAGTTCTACCATCCCGGGCAGGAGTATAATGTTCGTGTTGCTTCTAGATACTTTAAGGTAAGGATGTAGCAATTTTTATTTTTTGTGTGTTGCTGAGCTTCTTGCTTTATTGTATGAGAAAATACATTTACATTGTTAATACAAAAAAATATTGTGATACTTATTTTACTGCACAATACTAGAAAAATGGCATAGGCTTATCTAAGCTAAGCCTCTTCTATTGGGATTGAGGTTATTAGGGTAATTATTAAATGTTATACAAGCATATTTTACATGAGTATATTTGGAAGTGCAAAGACTTTAAAAACACTAATTAATGCAATGCAATAATTAAAATGTTTAACTGAGAAATTATTGAAAGTTCTTAAATTTTTAAAAACTGTAATTATTAAAAATATACTGTGTTTCCATAAACAACATAAAAATACCACATAAGTATATGCTACTCATGGTTATGCAGAACTATAGCCACCTACTACCCATTATCTATAACTTAGTACTGGGTATACTGTTACACAGCTAATTAAACCACAAATTTCTAACTAATATTTATACTTTTACCAACTAGATCAATATATCTTTAACAATAAATTATTATGTTAACTACAATTATAATTCTATATTAAGAAATCATTAACATGTGATATGACTTGCAGTTTAAGTTGACACATTAATATTATGATACTATGAATTTTTTAGTAATTAGCCATTAAAATTATTCTTATGGTAAGCTTTGCTTACTTTTCTGAGAGTAATTCTTTTCTAATACAATTTCAGGGTCCAGAACTTTTGGTCGATTATCAAATGTATGACTACTCACTGGACATGTGGTCATTAGGGTGCATGCTGGCATCCATGATCTTCCGTAAGGAACCATTCTTCCATGGTCATGACAATTATGACCAGCTTGTGCGTATTGCAAAAGTGCTGGGCACTGAAGAATTATTTGAATATTTGGACAAATATCATATAGAATTGGATCCTCGATTTAATGATATTCTTGGAAGGTAATGATTTTAAATTTTGATGATGAATTTTGCAATAATAATTAAAAGAATCTTAATTTTTTTTAGATTGTGAAAGTAACAAATATTTTTTTGTGTCCACAGGCATTCACGTAAACGGTGGGAGCGTTTTGTTCATTCTGAAAACCAACATCTGGTATCTGCTGAAGCTTTAGACTTCCTTGATCGTCTCTTACGTTATGATCACTACGAGCGTTATACTGCTCGAGAAGCCATGGATCATCCATATTTCTGTATGTATATTTTGTGACAAATTTTATACCAGTATATACTTATTTGTAAAGTAGAGTTGGCTCTCACTATCATGGTTATTAAAACCGTTAGTTATTGGTAGAAAAATATTATTTGCTTTCTATGCAACTAGGATGTAAAATGGCCATTACAGCGATTGGATATCACAGTACATCACAAGTTATTTATTTTTTTGCTTGTATCAACACTTTTAAGTGGCATATTTTGAGGCAACTTTTGAATTAACACATTGAGAAAAACCTGGTAATATGAGATATTTTTTCGTCGATGTAGCCGGCTGGTTGCAAGTTGTGTCAGGAGTCTCACAAGTGGTTATTGTTACAGATCCAATTGTGAAAGAGCAGGGTCGAATGGTGTCGTCCAACTCTCCAACTCCTAATGCACTACAAGGACCAATCAATGCTACGGAATAATCGTTAATAAACTCAGTAATGCTCTTTATAAACACTATATATTGAATATTAACTTGTACAAGGTTACAGACGAGATCCGTAACAGACACAAACACTCCAGTCCACTGTAGGAGAGACGGCGAAGGGGCACAGTGATGTCATCTCTGTTACAACACAAACTGATAACTAAAGGAATTCCAATGTTTGCAAAATGAATTAATTTGGAAAGACAATATGATTTAGTGTTTAATGTTAGTAAATATCAGGTTTATTCGTTGTTTTAAAGTGTTTTTCTCCGGTACAAACTACTAAGTCCATGAAAGTGTATCAAGCTATTACTTTCAATATTATATGGTGGTTACAAAATTTTACAGTTAAAGTTCAATATCCATCTTTTTTATGATGTTCAATATTAATTATTGAGGTAAAGGAAAATATTTGGAGTTTGATTGCACTTGATATTTTGCATTTATTAACCTATACGGTATTGATATTGTAATTACTTGTATGATATATTAATTGGTAACACCTGCATACAGATTGAGAAATACTGGTTAGAAACATTTTGTTGGTACTGCTATTAAAATTTTGTATTTATGTAATAAAAGCAAAATGTAGATATGTGTAATATAAATACAAAATTTTAAGACGTAAACGTTTCTTTTTATTACATGATAAAAAGTAGTAATGTCAAAATGAATATTGCTTCTATTAGAATATTTTAGTAAGTTATGTTAGCTGTCCCTACACGTATAGATCAATCGAGAACATCTTCAACGTGGAGGTTGATGATGGCCTGCAATGGTTATAATTTATTTTTAGTGTGATAACTTCAAGTTGTTGCATCAAAATTTTCTTAATAAACAGACTAACTTTGCCTGGACTTTGTCTTCGGTTTTCTTTGTATTAATTACACGAAATATTAAATTAGTTAATACTTTTCCCTGTGTTGCTGCCATGTGTTTGTGTTTATAACATGCTAGGACTTTTGTCCTTATTAACTTAGGAATCAAACTATAATTTTTGTCTTTCTTTTCTGATTGTTATTGTTTAGAAGAGGCGGGCATCCACGACACGGAATGGTTGCAGCATATTTATTGTATTTTAATGTTTGTTCTGCTACTTGATAGAACAGATGATAAAATTGTAAAGTTCACAACAAGCATACTACATTTATATATTATGCTTGTTCTTTTTTTATTTTTATTAATATACATATGAATAAGTGTATAGCTTTTTTTAAAGATCTGGAGGGGGAGACCAAAGCAATTTCATTGGAAGGTAACATAGATGGATGAATGAATGATATAGATGATAGCTATAGCCTAAAAATAATTCATCAAAAACCAATTGGGTTTTTATTTTGATTTGAAAACTAATCATAAAATACCTTCAAGGTAATTGCCACAGTAATGCTTATTTTCTCGCAGAATAACACTACAATAATTTCTGCACCGCCACATAATTGTATTCTGGGGGACGCCATAAAAATGTTGACTTGCGATGTAGGGAATTTAAAAAGTTTAATTTAAAATTCGACAAAATGAGGCATTTTCAGAATAAATCTGGGATAATACATTTTACACATAATTCTAATAATTTCTAGGACAGTAAATAATAATTAAACAATAATTAACTTAAGCATATGTCTAGTACTGGTATCTCGACAAAACGTGGTAATACTATGCAAGTAGTGGTTGACCGTCGTTTTGACCTACATTGCCACCACGCGTAGTCAATCTGAGTTCCAGTGCCAAGCTACATCACGGAGGAACAACATGAGGATTCGTCGTGTGACTAACTTGAAGTACATTTCTACTATTCATAACAAACTTATGAAATAATAAAAAAAATCCTTCAACAAAATTTATTTATTGTCTTAAAACTACATTTATTTAATATTGCATTAAATACATTTAAACAAATTATACACTGTGCTTTATATATTTAGAACATAAAAATGAAGTATTGAATACTAAAAATATACTAGCGATATATAACTATGAGATATCCTTAAATAGATTAATATTTTGGTTTCCTGACTCTAAATAATTTTTACTACAACAATAACAGAAATATTTGTTTATGAATGGGAACATTGATGTGTCAGGTTCCTCGGTGGATTTTATTGGCTCAGCTCCATTATTCAAATATTGACCGGGATGAAAATTTGAAACTGTTCTAGAAAAAGTTGTTGCCTCTATTGCTGTAAGCTTTTCATTCTTCAAAGCAAGGGAACTCTAAAACAAACAGATGTTTTAAAACTTTTTATTAAATTATTCTCTCAGTAAATATAAGCTTGGAAAATAGGCCATATAAATTTAAATGAGCCTAAAATTGTAAGTTTATTTGTTTTCATCTTTCAAAAGCACACAAATGTTACTGAACTTGTGCTCTTTTAGATATGAAAATTATAAAATTGATAAAAAGGAATGTTTTACAGAAAAACAAAATAGAAAGTTTTTACCTTACAAAATTGACATGTTTTATCAGTTTTCTCAATTGTTCCAATTTTATCAGCAGTTTTACACACAGTTGACACAGTAGCTGGGAAGTTCTCTTGCAAATCCCACACAAATTTTTTTATAACTGACTGAAGACTGTTTTCTATAATTTTATCTATTGATATGTGGGCGAGATTCTTAATTTTTATATAGTGATGCAATTCCTCTTCAGTTATATCTTTCATTGGCCTCAATATTTTTGTCTCATCTCGGTTATCCAAAAAACCCTGCAAAAATAATTATCTTTTAATGTAATTGTTTAAAAACATGTTTTCAAACTATGTTGATTTGCATAGAACTTACGATATCATGTTCTACTTGTGATCCTCGTCCAATTGCAAGATTAGATAGCAAGTTGACTGCTAATGTAGTAGTTGTTTCAGCCGTAAAAATAAAATTACAATGACATTCTTTAGCTACTCGTCTGAATGTATCATGTTTTATTTTAGTTTCTATGTCATTACTCGCTGTGGGAGTCACTTTGCTTAATACATTTTGTAGTTTAGTCTTTAAATCACAGTCAGTATTTGTCTCTGATAAACTGTTAACATCAGGCAGACTATTTGACTTTTGAAAGTAGAATTTATTAATGTTTACAATGTAAACATTAAATTTATATGAATTGCATTGATTAATGACTAATTCTGCAACTTTATAATCAGCTTCCTTCTCGCCAAATCCTGAAAACAAAAATAAATTAATATCATGTACAAGTGCCAGTGTCTTATTATAACAACAAATTTTATATATCAACTGTGCTTTATGTTTAATAAGGAAAATATTCTTATAATTAACAATGGTATAACTAAGGAATCCGAAAATTTTTAAACTGAATCATTTTACTTTGATAAGTTTTAGCAAATTATAAAAAACTATTGGTATATACTTTTACGTACACTAGCGGGAAGCTTATTAACACAGTGTGAGTACAGTAAGAAGGTTTTCGATCCCGTGTATAGAGGATACCCTACTGCCAATGTCTAATTTTGAACTGTACAAGCAAATTTTTTGTATAAATCGTAATTTTAGATGGCTAAGAAAAGAAGCGAAATCTTCTAGGCTTACTAATCTTATAAAATTTTCGAAACATTGAATGGAAAGGAAAATAAGTGTTTATAATATTTACCTGTTATGTGCAAGAAAAATGGGTTTATTCTTAGTTTTTTATGATTATCTTGGAGTAAACCATTACAAATTAAGTCCAGTAACACTGTGGAACTTTGTCCTCCAGAGAGGCAAACCAAAACCTTTTCATTTGATGATAATATTTTGTTTTTTCCAATACATGCTCTGAATTTATGATTTATGTTTGTCATGAAACAATTCAAGCAATAAACGTGTTCTTTACGAATAGTGAGAGACCCGAGATCATTACATTTTTTGCAATACATTTTTATAAAACTCAACTCAATACAAAATAATCTTATTTATGTTTAGGTTAGACCATAGATTAGTCAATATAGGAAATAGGAATGTCAGATTTCGCACAGATCTTAACAATTTGGATAATCTATAACCATAAATAATATCACTATTTTCGGATTAGGACTTTAACCCAATTTTAAAGAATTACGCTCTTTAACGTTTTACACCATAATACTAGGTTTGATTGAGGATGCTCCATAATTTTACGCTTTAAGTAGAGGATAAAATCAGGAGTTTTTTTGTTTTACCGGTAGTACCCTAATGAAAATCTTCCTCATGAATACTTATAACGCAACGCTTTTCGTACAGTAATGGAAACATAAGGGAAAATACAAACAAAGCCATTTAGATTTATAAAATTGTATTGTCTTTAAAAAAGGAACAAAAGTTAAACTTTATTGAAGGCAGCAATATCAACACTTTGCACCTGTAAAAATAAAAAAAATCTCATTGAACTTTAATGTCTTAGAAGATAAATTATTACAATAGATAATAGTTATGAAGAGTATTTCAGAGCAAAATAAAAGAGAAAATAACTTACAAAGTCTTCAATTTTTTCGATTTCTTCAACAAGCCAATCAACAGACACTTTGTCATCTTCTACAACACAAGAAATTTGTAACTTGTGAATGCCAAAAGCTAATGGAACAAGTTTTGCAGCTCCCCACAGCAGACCATCTGTGTTAATGACTCTCACTGCTTTTTCCATTTCAGCCATATCTGTTTCATCATCCCAAGGTTTGACATCTAATATAATATTAGATTTTGCAATCAAAACTGGTTCTAAAAAAATAAAAAAGAAATATAATTAGATGCTTCATAAGGTAATAAATTAGCAATACAAAATATTTTCCTAGCGAATGCCTTCATGGCATAATATATGCTATTCAATTGGGTTAGTTAATCCTAATGTATATGAATACAAATTACATACTTTTAGATTTCTTTGCATTGTATGCAGCCAAGCGCTCCTCTCTTAGTTTTGCAGCTTCTGCACTTTCCTCTTCATCATCAGACCCAAACAAATCAACACCATCATCTGAATCTTCCTTATCTGCTGCCTGCTACACATTTTTATATTAAAAAGAATGTACAATCAACAAAACAAATTTAGTAAAAGAATTTGTACTTAATATTATTTTGCTTCAGAGAAATTTCATTTTTTAAGTCAACTCATTTAAAAAAAAACAAGTTACCTGGCTCTGTGCTGGTGCTACTACCTGTACACTCTTGGGAGCCTTTGTCTCCAATGAGTCTACTCTAGCTTGTAGGCCAAGTACCAACTTGCGTAAATCATCAATTGCTTTCTTCAAATCAACATTTTCTTTTTCCAAGTTATTTAATTTGTTAAAAAGTTCTGTATTTGGTACACCAGCTAATGTGGCAACACTATCCATCTGCAATATACAAATGTTCCTTGATTTATGTAATACAGTGTACCACAAAAATGATAATGAGAAGTACCATTTCAGAAGAAAGGAAGCAATTTCATTATTATTTCCTAGCAAATAATAGTTTTTACAATAATAGATTAAAAAAAAAGTGTTATTTTAGTGAAACTAATATTACAAGTAATAAGGCACTAAATATATGTATTCATTTTCTAAATAATGTTTGATGATGTCTCAGGTTGTGAGTTAGTGCCAAAGTTGTTTTTTTCAATCGAAGATGTACTGACACCAAAAGCAATGTTATACCAAATGAGAACATCGCTTCTCTAAAAATTACTTGAAAGTATAAAATTACAATAGTCACCTGAATGATAATATACTAGTTAAAGTCTATAGAAAAGGTTACCAGTATGACAGAAAACGTAAAACCTTTTTTTTTAATCTACAGTCAGTTTTTAACAAACTATAAGCAGATGTGTTGTGCAGTTTGTAATGTCATTTTGGAGGGTATGCTTCAGTGAGGTCAAGGATGAGTAGGAGAGACAATATTTAGAAGTCTACAAGGGCCTATAATCGATTCCACAATTTACAGACACTTTATTTCAAATTTTATTTATTGAAGTAAGATAACATCAAAATTGCCTTTGAAGAAAGGAACTTGATATGTGTATCACACCTACTAATAACTTATATACTATTACAGGTGTAAACTTCTTAATTTACTCACACATTCTAAGGAATTTTTGATATGTTGCCTGGCCTTTGCAACCTCGCTGGCCAATGAAGAATTCCCAATTACTGCTGTACCCCCTTGGGGGTTTTGAGCCTGAAAGTTTTGTACATGATAAAATAACATTTCATTTATGTTCTTAGCTTATATTTAAAATACATCACTCCTATTTCTATACACAAGTTGAACACATTGACATCCATATTATACATTTAAAACAGTTCAGCTATTTAAGTTACTGGCTGTCACAATGAACAAAAAAATTATTACCCCTTTGCTAGTCTGGGAAAATGAATAAAATTACCTTAGACATTGATTCATAATAATTCTTCTCAGCATCATTATAGGCAGTTTTGTCCAGCCATATCTTTTCATGAATTAGAGCAGACATTTTCTGTATTTAAAAATATTTTAGTTTAATTTATGTGGTGTATGTAATGCAATAATTAAAAGGGTAAAAACTGTTTCATGTATGTTTTGTTTAACGTCCATGTACCAAAG
>JAOCNA010000012.1:5311745-5330339 GCA_026546675.1 Papilio helenus | reverse complement strand
CGGGGACTTGGAAAAGTAAGGCCTATCATACATGCGAGCGCTATTGTCTAATAATACTGCACCTTTAGTGGTGCTCATCTTTGACTAAACTATAGCACAACTGGTGTGCGATTGTCGATTGTTTCGCAGCCAATTCAACTGTTTGCACAACTAAAAATCGAGTAGTGTGCATACCTCCATATAAGCTCATAGGAAGCAAGACTACACAGTTGTGCGATAGTTTAGTCAACGGTGTGCGCTCTCTTACTAAACGTGTACTTATGCACAATACTTTCGCATATCGAGGGATGATATAATAGGAATTATTGGTAGCAACTTGATCGAAATATCCAGATGTTAGTCTTAAAATTGCGTGTCAAATCTTGGCCAAAGTATCGATATACATTAATTTCGGGCTCAGCTTTCGGTAAATTAATTTCCCCACTTCGGTATAAGACAAAGAATAAACAAATCAAATCCGTACCAGATAAATCCGCGTCTTCCTCTGGGCGCCGGATCATAACTTCGTAAGCCGTCCCTAATAACCTGACCGTCGTCTACGAAATATTCTAATTTAAAAGCCCCCGTTACAAAACTCACTCCATTTGTTTTAATCACAATACATTAGTAAGCGCACCTTGAGACTCCGAATAGAAATACGGTAATTTATATAACCGAAAACAGAACAGGTGAACACTTTTCTTAACCCCTTTCTATTCATTTACCTTCAAGTATGATTAAATTGCATTACTGTGTACTACGACGTATTGAAAAAAATAAAAACAAAATTACTAAACAAATTCTTAAAAGTGTTATAAGGTCAGAGTGAAACTCAATAAAACATTACAACGTTAATTTAATATCTACAAGAAAACATCAAAAGAATAGAAAAAAGGGAGATCGCACAATTTCTATGAAAAAATGAAGTAGACATCCCACTTCAGTACCGATTGCGAAAAGGAAAATTCTTTTCAATGACTCCTATCGTAACAATTGTATCAAATATACATTAAAAACAAACTGAAAGTCAAAAGCTAAGGATAAAAACGCCCGTCGACGTGAGCCTATCGCAAGTCTGCCCGCAAGGGATTACTGAAACCCTTTTCCTTTTGCAGGACAATTTACTTAAAAAAGTAGCTATAACAAGGATCCCAATGTCATTCCAACGCCATTAAAATATTTATATCTACATTTCGATGAAGTAACCAGAAAATAAAAGGAGACAAACAGAATCCTTTGATGCGTTAAAAAAAGATTTAATACCAAGCAAGTTGAGCCAATTCGTCAAAACTCCGAAGCGAAAATAATTTCTAAATGCATACTTACTTCTTCATTAGTTACATCTAACTTTACAACTACAGTAAAATATTACTTTAGCAGAATGCTTTTATAGCAATTTAAAACCAAAAAAGCAAGAAAAAGTCAACAAAATTAGTTATGCTGCAAAGCGGCGCGAAATGTCCTTCGTTATGTACTAAAACATTCATACGTGAAACGAAACCATTGTCTCTATTATAAGCAAACATTGCTGGCTTTTTGTTCTTTCCCCTGTTAGAATTATGATAATGGAACCTTTTGAAATTCCGCGAAATGACATTTGCGATGTCGTTTTACGCGCACGATAAAAATACAAATGTTGTTATTGCGAAAGAGTCGACGTTTGTTAGCTGAATGTTCACTTTAGGACTTTGTCTTTTTATTAGGAAACAACAAGGTAAGAAAGATAAAGATATGGTCAGTTAACACTTACAATTATACTACGAACTGACAACAGATAACTCTAAACCGATACGGTAATATGATAAGTCTCTAACAATCTCATTCAGAGTCCTTTAAGATCCCCAAATAAGTATGAGAAATAAAATACTTCAGTGACAATTAAATTTCGACGGTGCGTCGCAAAAACGTTCGTGTGAGTCGACCCTAATATTAACGCTGTGAACTTGACGCAGCAATGCCTTATCCCTCTGTGACATTTCTGTGACATAGCATCCCGAGGGCGTTAGCACAGACGCACAAAGACTTATAACCGTGACTTCGGTTTATCGCATTGTTTTGCGAACAAAAGACACAAATCTATCTTTCTATCCCAGTCTTATAACTGACTTAATAACGATATAACTTTATATTAGATCTACAGAAAATATAATATTAATGATAAAAGATTAAAATGCCATTAAAAACTTTTTTTATCAAAAACATTTGTTTCGTAATACAAGTATAGTAAACACAAAGGTGGAGACAAAATTGTCTCGTATGCCAGTCTTTGCTTGAACCTTTCTGAGTCATGACCGTTTCGTTGGTACTTTAATGATAAATTCAAAGATAATGTTACTATCATCGTGTCCCTAACAATAAAATGTAAATAAAAATATGTTTGTTACAATTTTTCTAATAAATTCATATAAAAACAAGAATTTCTTCTGACCACTGAACCACTAATGGCGTGTATAACTAAATTGGCGCGCATTCACGAGTATCCGCCATATTGGAATATAGAATTCGCGGCAACGTTGCGGCTTTTATTGCCCGAGTTTTCTCGAAAGAGTTGCTAGCATTTCTACCCTCTTGATAAATTATGTTGTTTTCGCCAAGCTCTGCGTTGTTTGTGCTCCGACCGCGGCGGAACGTTTATCGAAAGTAGGTACAGATAATAGAGGAGTTCTTACTGAATATCGACGGCGCCATCTTTTGTGTTTACCTTAGTGTTTTTATATTGCATGTAAATAATTTTCACTGTGTCCATTTAATCAGAAATACCATTGTACTAACAATAGTTTCACATACAGAAATTCTGATCCAGGCAATTAGCTTTTTTAGATTAGGTAAAAGTAAATAAATGTGTTTTACACTAATTAGAGTCTTTTAAATCGTGACGCAAAGAATGTTGGCATAATAAATTGGAAGTCGATGATCACTAATAGACCGAAGTGGAAAAAAATTCCTGGATCAAGCCAAGGCCAAAGGGCTGTAGAGCTAAAGAAGAAGAAGAGTCTATTAAAAATGGATAATAATGAAAGAACGTATTGTTTACGATAACATTATGTCAAATCTCTTGTTAAGTTACAAAAATGTTGTTTTCAAACGATCGCCGATATACGGTTCTATAATTAAACGCGGTCTTTAATTAAAGACAGCTTGACATTTTAAAGAAGGAGGACATGAGTTTAATTATAATCGGATACAAATATCATTGGGGCAGCGGGCGGGAGTAGAGATTACAGGTCGTGTGTGGAAGAGAGATGGGATGGATTAGACAGCTGAGTGACAGGGACAGATAGAGGGATTGCCCTCGTTTAGATGCTGAAGCATTGTTTGTGTCGCGAACAAACAGGCGCAAGGGGCAAAGTAATGTCACTTGGAGACAACAGACTGGCTGGAGACAAGCCGTAAAATACACTTTATATTTTAGAAATAAAATTTACTTAGAAAACATTAAAACAGGCATAGTTTTAATTGAAATGAAACCGAATAAATGAAAATGTGAAAAGAAAAGCACACGCGTATCCGTCATAACGTAAGCGAGACAAGTCGACAACTTGCCGAAGAATATATTAAAACTTTATCAAAGCAGAAAGTTCCATTTCCTCTCGGAGGGATCTGCGAGGGAACTCGGAGGTCGCGCCGGATAGATGGTACTTCTTTGGAATTGGTTTGGCATCGGCAAACTGAGTCTAACACACATAAAGTACGAGAACTTTGATACAGCGTGAATTAAACGACACTTTGTGTAAAACAGCATACCATTTATGATTTCCAGTAAGTATTTGTACCTTGTATGTTTTTTATGTGAACAAGTGTAACGCTAACATCATCTAAGATATTATTTTTGACATTTGTAATGTAAAAAAATACTAAACATCATACTAAGTCGACCCCATGTCATCAGAAATGATCGTTGACCTTTTGTGGAAACATTTTATCTTAAACTTCCAGAACAGTAGTGAATTTTCAGAAAAAGCTTTCTTAGGTAACTACAATTTATAACAGGCGCAGAGAAATCTGCAGCAGGAAGACAAACTTGCAGCCGACACACGAAAGCTCACAATTTATGGCCTATATTTTCTTACTTATATTACGAGCTTGCCGCCGCGTGCGACCTTACTAATAATACTAAGTTACTTTTATTTGCAAGAAGGTTTAATATAAGTAATGACAAACGTTTTGTACAAACAATAGTTATTTTAAAGTTGAATTTCCATGGGAGAATATGTTTCTGATAATATTTCACGTTTTGTCATTGTTAACAAACCGGCTGAATATACTAATAGATTGATACATTACTCATCAAAAACCGTTCAGTCATTTAATTAAAGCATGCGCACACCTTTGACTAAACTATCGCACAACTGTTTTGTCGCGTTTTGATTCCTATGAGAACATATGGAAGTGCGCGCACTACTCAATTTTTGTTAGTGCAACTTAATAGTTGAATGGGCTGCGAAACAATCGACACTCGCACAACAGTTTTTTTGTGTGTTGTGCGATAGTTTAGTCAAAGGTGTGTGCCCGCTCTTATAGGTCACTTATAGTAGACTATAGTGGTTTTATAACATCACATATATCAGAAAAGATTCATCCACGTCAATTTGTCAAATAACAAATCAGATTTCTTGTCAAATATCAAGAGTTGGTTAGAGTTGTATTGAAATTGTTTTGCAAAAGGTTTACTATTTAACAGTAGAACAAACGAATGTTACATGTAGTTTAATAGTTCTGGGTACGAAGGCAGCACCCGCTAATCACGCAGTCGGTTGGCTACACATTTCCTTTAGAGAAATCTCTAACGCTTATAGAATACGAAATAACACTGCTATCTCAATTCTACACAGATCGCAACCCTTTGCAACGCTAAACTGGAAAGTACGTAACTATCTCACTAAACAGAGAAAGCCTAGGAGACCCAAATAAGTCGCTTTCCAAGGTACAAGCGTTATTCGCCTTTTAAACATTATTTCTTACGTGACCGGAGTCCCTTAGATAGAGAAATGTCGAGTTATTGGGCCAAATAGGCAATTAACTGCGAGTTTGGGAGACCGTACTAAATGCCTTTTTATTTGTGGTTTTTGGTGACTGAATTGTTCATCGGGCTTGAGGTGGCCGAGAGCAGATGTCACGTTTTAACCTCATTTAGGAGTACCTAAGCTCGAGGGTTCCCTCAGGAGCCTCGGTTCGGGCAGTTACTTTGTTATTAGTACTGGATTGGAACGCCTGTAAAGCTATAATTTCATTAGTCGCTTAAGTAGGATTAGCGGACGTGTTCATCTCTTTTTCTTCCTAGCTTTTTTATATTGGAGTGTCAGCTTAATTTGTTATTTTCTTCTCATTCGCTCTAACCTTAAAAACGTCATCTGAGACTAAGCAACCATATCTTTCAAAACTAAATCTTTCCTTTACTACCCTTGAATCTTCATAGATCTATTTTTTTCTCAGTCAGTAAAATAAAAATATAACTTTGAACGTATCTGATATATGAGTTGTGAGTATAGAACATCTTAACGTCAGATCTTAGACGGATGTTGTTAAAGGTCACTAACAAAAGACATAAGACAAGGTGAACACGTGTTTTGCACTTGTATTTTTACTTAGGTATCGTGACTTTGATATTCATTGGTATATTTTTTAAATATAGTTTACTATTCCTTCGCTTCTTATAATTAATTTAATTACATTCAAATTGTTACTTTGGTTAAATTGTTTTTTAAGATGTACTGGAAAGGGAAGGCATTGGCTCTTTAAACACATGCTAACCTAGTACATGCCATAATTAACTCTATCATCATCATCATCTTCCTCCTTATCCTACTCCCGTAGAGTCGGCGCAACAGGTTTTTGTCCTCCATCTCTATCATACGTCATCTTAGACATCACTCCCTTCTTCATCATGTCACCTTTCACGCAATCCATCCATCTCTTTCTAGGTCTACCTCTACCAGTGTGCCTCCACAATCATAACTAATGTTCTGCTTACTACATGTCCATACCATGCTAACCTTTTACTCCTTACCTTCTCTATCACTGGGGCTACTCTCAAAATTCCTCTAATTCACTATACAATAAATAATCTTCATTATTTATTTTTTGATTTAACTTTCGTGATATTGAATTCATTTAATTAAATACATACTGTAATTGTTATCCAGAGTTCCTTAGCCTTGGTTTACAGAAACCATGCGTTAGATTATAAAACAGTTATTAAAATAACAATTTAAATTAATAACGGTAGTAACTGACCTTGTTTCCATGTCGATGAGCTTTCACTTACGTCAATGTTGTGAGGAAAACTAGCGCGGGAATACCATGTTACGAAATTGCCAATTAAACCAACGATTTGCCTGAGTGATACAATGTTACTTTGTTTAGAATATCTCTAACGGAGTAAATTATATGTGATCATTTTTATTAATTTATTGGAAAAGGTAAGTGGCTTCGCTCAGTTCTAAATGACAGTTCGAATGTTCAGTTACAATTGAATATATTTCAGTAGAAATGTTTATTAATTTGTTGCAAATAAGTTTAGAAAATTGCTAGAGTTTTTCAATTCCTATTTTATCGAATTGTGTTTTCTTTTATTATTATTTGTAAAACTTTCACAAAACTATGCAGTGTTTATTTGCAATTTATGTCTATTATACCATACGTAATAATTTAAACTATTCTTGGAAGTTATATGGTTTAGAATTATGTTTCCTATACCATACATCTTAAAGTTTAAATTCCTATAAAACTCTTTTTTTTTAAATATTCTTAATTTACCAAAACACAATTCTTCACGTTAATTTAACGGTTGGTTTTAGAAATTATTTAACAAGAGTCTTCCTGCAAAGGCAAAATTGCTTACAGTATGTCGAACTAATCTATAATAGCCGTACAGAAATCTGTTAAAACAATTTTCTTTTTGTTAAGTTTCAATGCCAAAGAAGACTATATACCTGTTTGATACAAACTAGTATTTTATTTTATATTAGATTTATACCAGGATCTGATCCGATATTGGTAGCAGTTTCATCATACTTGAACAGTCACGATTATGTTATACAACCAGTGAGAACCCGAACCCGGAACATTTTGCACTGAATCTAAGTCGTCAAATATATAGGAAGTATTTGAAAAGTTATGTTAACGCTGAGAAAAACGACTGCAAATAAACAAATATAATAAAATTAATACATTGTAGTTGCATTAAATAGAGAGAAATAAACTCAAATGATTTTTATTTCGCAAAAATCTTTGCAAAACATTGAATATGCATTGTTCTACACATTCCCGTGTATTTGCAAGCAATCTTATCTATGTTACGGTTCAACATCATTTTAATTGTAAAATGTCTCAAACAATGGTACAGTCAAGTAGATCAAGTTGGTCCGCGCTACCCTATGTCGCAAGCCCATTGTTGCGTTCAGTTCAGTTTGATTTCGCAACACGGCAATGCTATTTATTATCTTTATCTCATCTAGTTTCATATCACCCATGTCCTTTATTAAAATGTCACGCTCTACGACTTTTAGTAAATAGGAATTTTCATAAAATTATCATCAACGTTGTACCAGCTAGAAAGGTCAATAATTTGGGTTTGAATTTGAAAGCATCTTTGCTTCTTCTCAGCCATATAATGCCCAAGCCTGGGCATAAGCCTTACTCAACAATCGCCATAATCATCGGTGATATGCGTCTCACATTCACGTTATTCCAGTAACCTTTACTATCGGTCCATCTTGCGGGCAGTCTACCCACGCTGTGTCCTATCCGTGGCCGTCAATCCAGGACTTTGCGGCCTAATCGGCCGTCTTTCTATGTGCAATACTAATGTTTACTTTTCCAGATTTACTATCGGGATAAAGACAATCAACAGAGAAACTGAATTTTACATCAGATCTGCTTAGCTTTACTCATCTTTCTACACTAATAACAACTTATCTGATAGAGTTTCTTAAGAAGAGAATTTCTGTTTCTCACCGCTTTATACGGCCTTCATTATTCAAACCATAGTAACGTTACGCAACACATTCCTACAAGACAATCACTTTCTGACCGTTAAAACTAGGTGTATCACTTACAAAGTCAGATATCTTGGACTACACATTGTCAGAATGTCAGAATGATAAACCGAACTACTTAATGATACGTATAAATTCACTTTCAAACAACACTTTCACTTTCATTGGCTGTGCTTAATCTTAGGCTATTTATTTGTGCAGGCTCAATGACTTGATTCGACAAAGATACTTACTCTTTTATACAAAGTGTACTTACCAGTTGTTATATAACATTGTTATTTACCGCGTTTCCATTGCTGAAACATTGATAGATAAACAGTATGTTAATCTGTTTTTACACGATTACTTCAACAACGGAAAACTTCTAAAAGTTTACAAAAATCTCCGCAAATGTTCTAGAACAATACGTAAAGTATAAAAGTATAAAAAGTCGTCGCAAAGGAAGCAAAAGTCTGGATAAAAAAATCAAATTATTTATCTGTACCAAATGTTATCATAACATCCCGGTGATAAACTTCGACGTAACACTTTGAATGCATAATAACAGTAATTAAATAAACATGTGCTCACATTGTCGCGCTAACAATGCGCTGAGTCACGCTCATAAATACACAAGCGCTAAGAGCATTGCGTTTCGTGTTATATTTAGGTCACTAACTTTTATATAGACTAGAGCATTTGCTGTGAAAAGTCATTAGTCTCGAAACAAACGTGGTATTATCAGGAGTATGGGATTTAGTAATAAACAATGACTTCGAAATAACATGTCAATATTATTTGCGATTTTATTTGTAACTAGCTGTTGCCCGCGACTTCGTCCAAGCAATATTAAGATAAAAAAGTAGCCTATAATATGCCGGTCTATGTCAGCTACCCTCCAGTGAAAGTCCGGTCGAAATCTACCCAGCCGTTTCGGAGATTACCCAGAACAAACGCGGCTTGCGGACAGACAGACAGACATTAAAAAATGCGATTTTCGTTATCAGCAACGCAAACACATCATCTTCCCGAAATCAGGAATTTTTCTTTTAATATTACAATCAGACACTGCAATTTTATTATATGTTTAGATTTATTCATCTAAGTTTGTTTTTTCTTGTGTACATTTTCTGTTAGAAACACGATATTCGCTCTAGGCCATTTATTATAATTTATAATCAAAGGATATGAACGTTAACTTTCTAATCTTTTTAAATATTTATTAGTTTAATAAAATGATTAACGGTTAATAGATATATTAAGCTAGAAATAATATTAGGTTTGTATATAGTATAAGAGTACAATTTTATAATACTATTCGCAGTAGAAACTTAGGACATACTGCGTTACTGTAAGTCAGTTATTGCCTGTTTCAATTATTTATATTTACTTCGCTAAGGTCCCAGCGTCGTTAAACTTTTCTGTTGCGTTGTAAAGTTTATTTTTATAAATAAATAGCAGATAAAAATTAAAATTTATTCAAATACGTTTCTCAGTTTATGTTAATGAAAGATACGTGTATGAAAGATTTTACGATTCAAACTTCAATACGATTGTTAATTTTTTTAGAGTGAAATAAAATCGGAAAAACAGGATACAAGTATTTCTTTATTTAATGTTTACTAAAATTATATGAGGAATTTGGAAAAGACATTGTTTTGTTCGATAAGAAGTAATGAACGAATTTTCCTACAATTATGAACTGAACTATTGGTTTTACATATTGACATGAATTGTATTCCACAGAGGAGTGGTAGGAAAAATCCAGAATGGAAATATATCGTATACGTTGGCATGATTGAATTAAACGCGTCTGAATCGATGTGATAGAAACGAGAGAAGTTAATCAATATGTTGGTAAATTCGTGTTCTTGCTCTTTGCCTATTTTCAAAAAAGGTTATTAACGAATATTACTAACTTTTACGTAATTATGCTAAACTAAACAAGGATATGTACCGGGTTTACGTCGTTGGGAGACTTTGTTATTATTAAGTATACAAATAAATTAGAATAGTAATAGTCGACAGCAACATAGTAATATGATAAGACGTAAAATTTATTACGCGTTTTAGCAATTTTAACAGGAACTTAGTAATATTAATGCCTACTTATTTTGCATTGAGATCGATTTTATTGTGAAAATCTGGTTTATGATAAAATCAGTGTTATTGAGAGAGAATAAGCGATGTTTTCACGTAGTTCTTTTAACTTCTGAAAAATTTAGGTTTTTAGTATTGAAGAAGTTATTATAATTGATGTAGTAATTTTTCATTTAATCTAATACAAATAAACCATTGTTGTTTATAATAAAAGCATAGATTAATTGATAAGTTAAGTAACACATTGTTGATATTCTCTTTCTGGAGGTATAATTATATCGTTATCTGGATATAATTATGATCATTGTTTATCGAAACGTGCCGGATATGAAAAAACATTTTTTTGATAAATGTTCATGATGAAACAAAGGGCGTATAAATACATCGAGTCGCTTATCAGGGCCACGGATCACAAGTCCACTTTCTCCGAGTGCCGATACTTATTCGATATCTGCGTGTTGCAGTACCTTAAGCCATTCATATCCATACATATTTCTAAAAATTAACACGTAGAATATAAGTTTATCCCTATAATTTCTAATAGCATTATGCAAGCTTTTCCTTACACCAATGAATGTTAGTGTATCGTATTAGAAATCCGTTTAAAAAACAAGAGAGCTTTTATTGTTTTTTTTTTTTTCTTTGATATTTATGGCTGATATCTTTTTTACAATCATATTTTATTGACTCAATTATCTTTTTTTATAAAATAAAAGTAAAATCGTACTAAACAAAAAGAAATTTATTTTAAAAATTGGTTTCTCAATCAATAAATAACGATATTGATTATGCAATCTCATTTCAGCGGTTATGCAAAATTGCTGGGCCACGCTGGCAAATTGCAAGCACCGATAAATTAACTTATTTACTTTGTAGATTTCGCAATATCTCGGCCAGGTGATACTGATCGAGATTAAGGGAATTGTACCTACACATTTAATTATAACCAAATTCTTATAAATGTATACACTCGTAGAACTGGTTTGTTAAAGTTAAAGGGTTTTGAGTCATTTTAGAGCATTGTTAAATGTACTATATTTTTTTTTGTTCAAAATAAAAACCTTAAAAATTATTTGAAGTGATAGTGTTGGTTTTAAACTGTTCTTATGTCTTTGCTTTGGACAAAAGCTCTCTATTGTATGTATTTTTATAAAAGTACTATTCGTATGTTAGGTATGTAATTAAATATGAGATAATAAAATAAAATAACACAAAAGGGAATTGTTTATGGTGCTTTACCCCTAGCTTCTTTCAACCGTTTACAGTTAGACACCTGTGGGTCATGCGATAAGCTCACTCTATGAATGGGGACCGTTTGCAGCTTTAAAGGGGTGTCACCTAACTAAGGATCATTTTTTAAATTTATCGCAAGGGTCGTTTTGAATACGGAGACAAAATCCAAACAAAGGGTTTGATGACCACCGATGACCAGTAGATACCCATGCCCGACTGACCAGTGTGGGAAGAAACCGTTCGAAGCTTAAAAGCTTGACCCTTCTATACTTTGCTAAAAAAAATCTATAGAAATTTTTAAAGAATGGCTTCATTGTGAAGAAGAAATTCTGTAGTATTTTTTTGCGCGACGACGATTTCGGTTAGACAAAATAATAAGAATGATAAAAATCCTGTGCGGTGTTCGACCAAACTTCCCATCGATTTATTTTTCTGTCTATAATTAAGTACACTCGGCATGGACTCCTCGAGATATTTTCGTGCGCACGACGCGACGTGAAGGGCTTACACAAGAACTGTTCAGGCATTTCGGAGAACAGTAATGTGATAAATCGGACCCTCCAATTATTATTTCATTCGGTACGCGAAAGTACTCACTATACTTATGGCGATTATTGACCAAAATCGGTGCCTGTGCTCGTTACGCCAATCATACCTTCCCTACTTATATTATGTATGTATCTGCATTAACTGTAATTTTTGTGTTTTTATATTAAATGCAGTTTAAATTGTATACGTTTAAGATTTAAGGAATTGTATGATACAGTAAATCGTGACTTACATATTTGTTTCACAAAAGTTTAAACAAATATTTTGACGAACATATTATATGTACCTACATGTTTGAAATAATATAAAGAAAATATACAATTTTTATTGTTGGTCAGCAGTATACTGTTACAAAAGCTTATATTGAGCAATCCATTAGTGATACGCTTTAAAACAGATACGATATATTTGGCTACTTTAAAAAAGAACATGACACGTTATCTATGACAATCCATCTCGGTCGAATTCACTTCTCTACTCCTCTATGAGCGTGGCGAGAGTGGGCGAGGCCGGCGTGCGCGTACCCGTCAATAAGGCATAATTTCGTAATTATGTAAAACGGTAAAAAACAACGCCTAAAACGTTTGCTATCTGTAACGCAATATATGTTAATAGCCATTATAATAAAACTCCAGGGCGGTAAATCTATCAGGCAGTTTGGATCGATCAATTGATATGTTCTAGATTATTCGACACCTTGACTCTGTCTAGTCTGACGAAACTACACACTTTTATATCTTTTAAGTATACGACTTTTACATGTATTCGTCATGTGGAAATAGAAAAAAGCTGTAAAATAAAGCAATGTTATTGAACTTTTACTACAATAATTCGGAGACGTGATACTGAATTAAATGAGTCTAAAGTAATATTTTCCTACAGAAAAAATACTTGAGGGGAAATTCTTTTTCTCAGTGCATACAAAACAATGAGGTTGTGAAATGCTTGTGTACCGTTTCTGTTGATTGGACATCTTGCGGTCATATAATGTCCGCGGCTTGTGACCATCGGTTTTTGTTTGCCGATAACTTTATAATGGGACGTTATAAAGCAGGCAACGTTAATTATCAATGCGTTAACAGATGCCTCGTGGGCGATGACTTCCGTCTCGGTCGCCGCCGCGCCTCTGCCGTCTCTATGGCTACACTAAAATTTTACTTCTAATTATCTCGCCACCGCCGACATTTTATGTTTCCTATAACCATTACTTTAATTAATTTTAACATCGCTAAACTTTTCTCACGGTTTTGTTATCATGTATTTATAAGGCATCGCGGTCAGTACATCTTAACGAAAGGATTAGTCAATTAAATTTGACAGTTATTAAATTCTAGCAATTTGTACGAATTCAGGTATCAAAATAAAGCGATAAATCATCGTAGCGTCATGATTGAGTGCTCCGTCGTTCCAATTTGGAAATAATGTTTTGAATCCCCAGAATACAGATTAATAACTTATTTAAAATTACAACCTTTTAAAACAATATTAAACTGATAGCAAAATTTAATTTGTTAATAAGTGATTTTACAGAATACATTTTGTGTTAGCTCACTTTAATATTATGCATTTCCAAGTTCTAAATGAGCCAAGCTTTGTATATGCTATAAAATATCTAAATATGTTCCCTCTTAAAAGTATCCTGTGGCCGGTGTTTGGATTCCATTAAAAGGGGCATTTTGAGAGTTCGGCGACCTTCTTCAGAGCACTGCGGCTCCTCGCCAGCGGGGCACCGAACTCATTTGCAACTCACTAAAATTAGCAGCTATCGTTCAAATTAATTATATTTTGTATATAGAGAGAGCTTTTATTGACATAACACATGTAATAAGAACTTTAAAAAAATATTTATTAGGTACGTAGAAAATTTAGTGTTAGTTTAGATTTGTTGTTACACTTTTTTTGATAATTTCTAATAAGTCTCGGTATTTCGTAGGTAGGTTTATTTGATAAACAAATCAAAATGTAGGGATTATGTTTAAGATAAAATTATGAAATATTTTATAAATTGTAGAAAGTTTTAACGGGTAGAATCTTTAAAATGTATATTTTTAAAGCTATTTATTCTTAGTGTATTAATATTAGCCACTTCCTTTATTAACGAGTCGAAACTGACTCACGTGTGTTATGTGTAACTCTTTGCGGAAATGGTTTATAAATAATAATTATTTTTTACACAAAACATGGTTAAAATGCTGATTCAGAGTTTTATTACTACGATTAAAGTAAATAAAAAACAGGAAATGTTCTTGAATTATATTTTATTTGTGATTTGTCAAAATAATGTTTACGTTCATAAGGTATTTCCAATATGAATATTAATTGTTTTTTTATTTTTTTTTCAAATGATTAGGTATCTATCGTGTTTGGTAGGTATCAATCGCGCAGTTCCGTTTCCTAATAATTTATAACCATATAAATGTTAAGACTGTTCAATTGAACATTTTTATTTGTATATCATAAAAAAGACAGTGAGTAGACTACAAAGGCAAATAAAGCTTAACGGCCGGTACCCCTTTGTAAATTTGGACAAATAGGATGTGCAGCGATGTCACCCTTCTCCGAGTGGAGTGAGCGCTGGTTGAGTGTGGGGCGAACGGCGCGGCGCAGTAGCGAGCAACGCCGCACCCGGACCGCACCGCCGCCGGACACGCACTGTGCCGGCCCACTGCGCCACTGAGCCATCGCGCCCGCGACTCGGACCGAACCTGTTTCTTTCGGCCCCCAACCCGAGCGCAGTCGGGGTGGACTGGACTTTGTATTGTGCACGAGTGACCCCTGCCGGACGAACCTGCCAACTGACCGCTATCATCGAAATGCTAAACGCCCTCCATCATTGACACGGGGTCGGCAGGCTGCCCCTCTGCGACAACTTTTCGACCCGTCCAGCAGGTATTTTCGATTATTGTCTCATGAGGTAATCGTTCATAGCTTGCAACAATTAATGCCGTAACTTTATATTCTTTTTGTATTTTTAACTTTCGAATATGACAACTGTATTCGATAAGGCATTAACTTCATAATAATTTGATGTAATATTTAGTAAAATGAAGTACATACATGCTTAAATTTTTTATGTAAACTACACGATGATATAAAACTTCATGTACACATACGCAGCTTTATAAACACAGTCATTACTTGTCAAAAAAAAATGTTGTTTTTTCCTGTCTGTCAGATAATGCGTGTAATATTTAATCGATGTTAAATTTTAAACTAAAAGATACTACTTACATTAATCATTCTTAAAAATGGCTAAAAATTATGTTATTGCTGATTGTCGGTAAGAGTTGGTTTTTGTCTTTAACTTTAAATCTTCGATCAACAATTTAATCGAAGCATTAAAGCGCAGAGATTAGTAGTAGCTCTATGAGACTGGCTATGGCTACATTATGCAACATTTGATCGTAAATATATGTTTTAGTATGAGTCATCTATACTAAGGAATTGCTTAAAAGAATCTGAGTGTAACAGGTGATGCATTGTTAAATTAATAAAATACATAGATAAACATTGACTAAATAAACCTCAAAATTGTTGAGTTGGTCAGAATAACAACAAATTTTGTACAAAGCGGAAATGGTAGATTTGGTTGTTGATACGCACGCGATAAGGTGGTATTATATTATACAATTCCCAGCGGCGCGGCGGCGGCGGTGGCGGATAATTAGGTAGGCATAGGCGAAGTTTCCGCGTGACGTCGGCCGCCCCGCGCCCCTCAGCCACCACTCCTCATCGAATTTATTGCGAGTTTGACCGTGAGACCTGAAGCGTAGCTGTTTTTTGCTTAATGTGTTATATATTAAAATTTGAATATAAAAAAATCGTAGTTAACTCCTCGAGTCGGCGTCTGTCTCAAATCTTAATACTTTGAACATAAATACCAGTCTATAAAGTTTTAATGAATATGTAACGATTTATCGGGCTTTTTATTTTTAACAAGGTACTCCAATTAAAATAATTAACGTATAGTTTTATTTAGTCCTCCCGTGAAGGTAAGGCGAAGTGAAATTACTCGCTCGGTATTCATTCCAGTCGGACGTAACCCAAATTCGTGTTTTAAATTATTTGTATAAAAAACAGTACCGGTCGGATAACGCATACGACATTACTCAAATTTTTGTTTTAACCTTAATTCGTACATACTTTAACTATTGTTTAACAGTACTTTAAGCGAATAGTACACCTCTTTTTAAAAAAAGTTGTTGCTAAAATAATTCTTACTATTTTTCCAATATATACATGTAACATCAGGTGGGGTCATTTCAAGCTAGAGTTTATTTATTGTGAAAAAAAAAACTTAACAAAACAAGGGACAATGTGAGATAGAGACCAAAAGAGCCGCTAAAGTGTAAAACTCCGAGGCAGGTACCCACGCACCACGCACCACGGCGACATACATTAGAATAGTATTTTCGAATATCAAATATTGGTTATGGCGACGGTCGTTGTGCAAACAGTTAATGTTTATTTCTCTAAAAACGTCGACATCGGCTCGCGACCGCTCACATTTTTGTTCGGCTAATAATTGATTTTTTTATTTACTCCCCGAGTGTTGCCGTACGGAGACAACGGTTGATATAGCAATGGCATTGTACACATTTTCTCACGGCACCTCGGTCTGTGTCACGTCGGCCGCATCCGCGCCTAAACCTTACTCGAATGAATGTTTTTGGTTAAGATTCCATAGTAAAATATCTGCGGAATGCCTACGTGCGGTAAGTTATTGAATGTGCGCGAGGTTGACAGCCCATCTCCGGGTGTATGTCATGTCCGATCTAACGGGAGAGATACTCATAAAAACTAATGCGCGATCAATGCTTTTCACAATCATCGGAGAGGCTAATAAATAACGCTTCGTCGTAGAACGGGAGCAATTAATATGGGTGCGGCCACGTCGCGTGAAAGTGGCCGCGGCCGCATGTGTGGACCGTGGGCCGCGCTCAGCGCTGTGCTAACACGTGATACCAACCTATATTACATACAACATATGATTCATAAATAATATAGACTTTGCAAAATTTCACAGGAGTATAACAGATTAAAATCAACGTCATCTGAAATATCAAAAATTCTATTTGTTATTCTAACTAAAACCCAGTTTTAATTATTTTGCACGGTTATTAACGTTTTAAAGTAATAATTTGAATTTTGCAAACACAAAATCGTTTACGAAATGTAGTTTACGATACTGACCGACTAAATAGTACATTGAAACAAACACCCACAGGTAATTAGTTACGTAGAGTAAATGCGGTTGATTTAATTTTGACCACAAATCTACTTACATATTTATATTGCAACTAATTGCTAACAATGCTAATTTTCTATTAACAATGAACTTAGGTTCATTGTTAATGAACTTAGGTTCATTGTTAATAGAAAATTATCACGAAAGTTTTTAACTTAAAACAGATTCCGAGAATTTCGGTCAAAGTAGAAGGTAACAAACATATTCAACAATTATTAGATAATTTTCCTTAAAAGTCATCATATCGATACACGGAGGTCAAAGAATTTAGGAAGTATGCAGATTGAACCGTGACAAAACTCTTTAACTTTTATCGTAGCGTAAAATTATATTTTCTAATAAATGATAAACTAAACGTAAACGTACGTAAACGTGTAACATAATCACAGTGTACGATGAGGTCAAGTGAATTTACCGCTTCGATGATGTGCAATTATACTTACATGCAACTAAATTAACATGGTCTAAGATTACTATCGATTACACTAAAAAAAGCTTCAACACCTAAAGACGTTATTGCTTAGTAGGAGCTTGCTATAATTTTAAGTATCAGGCTAAATGCTAATTGAAGCCTCGGGCGTGAAGTTGAGTATTCGAAACGCCTTTCTGACAACACGGCGCTATTATTTCAAGGTACGTATTTTAATTATCGAAAGAGTAAGAAAAAAAAAAACATCTTTTAAATGATAAAAATGTTGAAGACTGTAAAGCTACACGATTCATCTATGTGAAACAGTTTTTTTTCATATCCTTAAGAGGTTTTCTTAAGAAGAAAACTACTAAGAAATAATCGTCTCATCAACATTTTTCTAGGTAACCGTACTTGAAGGGTAAGAAATGAGCCGTGTTCGTGAGACAGTTAATAGTTTATTTAAATGAATTGTACAAGTAAAAATACTCGTCCATTTCCAATTAACGGGTAATGAAAGAGTGCTATAAATCCGTGAAAGTTAGTGTCATTTCGCTCGGCTGCAATAAATTTGAATAATCATCTATTGAATCGGCAGATTTATGAAGTCGGGATGAACTACTGGTAAATATCTAGGCAAAGAGTGGCGCGTTGATTCATACCCACTGAATGCATTGTGGCTACGGGCTACGCGCAGTAGATCATAATCGGACGAGTATTTATTGGTGCGCGAGCTTTCTAAAGCCTCGCTTCTGAGATGTTAAGGCGGCGTGCACACGGCCGCCGAGTGACACGCAATGTTACGCCCGACGTATTTTATTACATCTCCCAATCGTCAACATTTGTATCGGCGTATTTTAAACGTGAATAAACTTAACTGACAGGTGAATATACGGATTTATTACGCACTGTCTTTTATGTAATCCGTCGATAATTTCTTACGGCTGACGGTTTTATGTTAATTCAGAAATCACTGATAGCGAGTGGAATTGATTGGTATTTAGTGCAGCTCTGGTGGAGAGTGCTGCAATGTTTGTTCTTGAATTCAGATACAGTTATACTACCAGCAAGGTCCGCTACTCGATTTCTTTATGAAGCTA
>JAOCNA010000012.1:5291594-5303298 GCA_026546675.1 Papilio helenus | reverse complement strand
TGTATAATGATACGTTATTTGAATACGCTTATGTCACTGTAATAATCCCCGATGTGATTTGCAATACAAACATTCCACTGGCGCTACCTACACGTGTTTCGTTCGGAGACCGTTATAGTTTTGTTTGCGACAGCAATTCGTAAAGGGCGGTTACTCAGCTAGTGGAAGGCTTATAGCGACGTAGTTATTCAACTTGATCATAAATAAACGGCCTCCGCAATTAGTAGGCGCCGATTTGGCGCATTACATTTCCTTTAGTTCACGCTTTACTCTGAGTAAGTATAGTTCTCAAACTGGCTAAAGATAATCTTTCTCGTTTTCCTATTGGCAATTAAATACTTTTCGTTTCAAATTATACTCTAACTAGATAAGAGAAACAACTTAGTAGGGTCCACAGCCTCTTAGCGACATAAAAACGGCAACATAATATTATGGAAATCAACAAACACTGTTTCGATTTGTATAAAGTTACTGATTTGCAAGTTAAATGTTAATATGCAAATTTTATCGTTTCGATAGGCATATTTATTAATTATAAACAGTCTACAAAATATGGTGTTAACGTGTGTTGCTAAATATCCCACATATAAACGGGTAAATTACAATATGGCGGACGGTGCGTAAGCGATGGAAGCCATTGCGAATTTTCTTCAGACCGCCATTTAATCTTTCCGTCATATAGATGCTATCCGGGTTAACAAACGCAGCCACTTCGAGTCATAAAAGGAAAAAGGGTACGCCCCTAATTGCGAGATATCACCGGGTATCTTCTCGAGTATGTAAATAGGCGTCGGAGGTAATTAAAAGCTTATCGCGCGTCCCGCCCGCGCCAGCCAGCCACCGCGCGCCCTCTCTGCTGATTGCCGTGTAAAATGATTGACGCGCCACTCCAACGGCACATCGATAATGAAAACGTTCCTTCTCAGTTAAATAAGTGCTGCATTTATTGTTGACAATTACTATTTGCTCAAGATAATTGATCGGGTTCTCACAATTGTCAACTGTCCGACGAGTCGTCGCAATTTTTGTGCCATTAAAAGTTCGCGTTGCCTCGAGGCGCCGCCGCCTGCTCGCTGCACGCTGCTTGTTTGTAAATTAAATTACTTTTATTATTCGTTTTTCATAAAATGATCCACGATGAATTATCTTAATGTGACAAATATTTATATTTTCTCGTAGCTTGATGGTGTTAGCTTATCTACCGCTGCAGGTTTCTCTTAATCACTGTTAATGCTTTTAGTCATTGTTATATCGGTATGCTAGTAAAACATTATATTTGTTCAGCGGTACCTGCGTTCTATTTACTTAAGGGCGCTCAATGTTTACTAAGATATGAACGTTAACGTTTAAACGAAATCTTAATAGAAATCAGAACATTATAGTGAGTAGTTTAGTATTATATCTGTGAAATACTTTACAATTTAGTTAAACAATGCAATAACACAGCTGACTTCAGTAAATCATAGCGCAGCCATTTCCGTGGGCATTGTCGCAGATCTTTCGGGCATACTTAATAGCTTCGCGATTTAATTATAGTCGCAAGAGTAAAACATAATCGGTCATAAATCACCTCATATAGATACCTGCCAGCCGCGGCCGCGGTCGCAACCTGTTTCAATTCGCGCGGCGCGATGTCTGCCGCATTGTGAGGCCGACATGCCTCCTAATTTATATCGTTATGCTTATTTACCGCTACCGACAGAAACCACAAAATCTCTAACGTATCAATGTTTTTGCTCTTTCGATTCTAAAGAATACTAATTTTCACATTGCATGAAGGAGATATAAATTTTTTAATAAAATTTTTGTTATTTATCGGCCGCTTGGATGCATTGTTATACTGCCATTTATAGTACATATATCACTTAGCACACAATTGAGAGCATTAACATTTTCATTGAACCGCCATCTTGCTGCAGGCTATAAAGGATTTTCTGACGGTTCAATGTTATGAAATACTTCCAGTCTTTTTAATCGTTTGATTTATTATACAGTTTTATATCGTCGTCTACGCGCGTTAATACATTAAAGTAATTTAATTGCGGCATACACTTATTAAAGTCAGATCCGTTTCTTAAATTATAAATTCTACATGGATGTTTCTGCTGTCGTGTAATGTTAGAGAAGACACCTGGTATTCAAAAAATAAAAACAAATGACAACAACAAAACCACAGATTACAGATAGTTCCTTATAAGAAAACTTAAACTTATGCATGAATACACTTACTAAAGAAACAGTAAACTTAAATTCTAGAATAACTGTATTAAAGGACCACACAGGTTCTGTAATTAGAAAAGCGTGGCTAACGGAAATGATGCATTTATTATAGTTTTAGTGAATAACTATCGCCGCGGGTGTTCCATCCAAAACTCATAATTCTTAATAAGATAGTTTACGCTATCCCGAGCTCAATGCCCGCAATATTCAAGTAATATTTCATGTTGTTTTGTGAAAATAAAGTAGCTGTTATGACTTTCATCTTGTTAAAAATCTTCCAATATATTTTTTAAATTAACAGCGAAAGGAACGGTATTCCAAAAGTTGATGACTTCTTATGAACCAGTTCACGCTTATGGAATACAAATTAACTTAAATTTTTTCGATTTTAATATTTGGCGAAAGAAAACATTCCAAACCTCTAATGTGATTCCATCACATCGCATTCTTTCCTTTTTTATAACATTGTGATAGGAAACAGAAGAAAATTATCTACATAAAGGAAAAAGAACCTCTTTCAAATGTTTTAAAGACGTAAAATTATTTATGTTGTTTTCTTGTTCAATTTAAGGCAAGGTCCTTGGTTAAGTTAAACTAATTAACGAAGTTTGTAGGAAGGCTGATATCGGTAATGATAATTTCGGCAGTAAGTAACCTCTTTTGCCAAAGGCAGAAGTGATTACTGTAGAGTTGAATTTGATTGATGAGTATACATTTTCCTTTACTGGCCGCATGATAATACATTAAAATTAACGTGTAATGTTAATATGTGAACGTACGCCTGCCTTATTTTTAAATGTACGTACATTATACAGCATAATAACGTGCTTGTAAGAAAACTTTACAAGTGTACTCTTAATAAAATTCTCGTATGTTATTCAATATAATTTTTACTCAAAAATAACTGGTAAAAGAATTCGTGTTTAAATTTCTACTACTACGTTACTAATGTGTTAACATTTAAATAAAAAACAAGTCTCAATTTATTGTAGTTAAAAGCAAAACTTTTAAACATCTCAATTATCGGCATACTGTGCGTATAAATTAATAAAAAATGAAAGTACTAAATTAAGGTACATTATTTAAAAATTTATAAAAAAGTAAAGTAACAATTGAAGTTTTTCTCGTATGTGCCGGCAGCGGGAGATAATTCGTGGCGATGATTATTGATAAACGGCCCCTAGTTTTTGTTGCGTCTCGTTCGAT
The DNA here is from genome assembly GCA_026546675.1 of Papilio helenus. Lineage (NCBI taxonomy): Eukaryota > Metazoa > Arthropoda > Insecta > Lepidoptera > Papilionidae > Papilio > Papilio helenus. Next base: position 5,299,872 of record JAOCNA010000012.1, on the reverse strand, counting down.
ACGACTTGAGCTGAGCGCACTATTGTGCCATTATATTCAGTTTATCTTTGTACCCTATCAGTTATCGTGCTTACGCGTACGTATGACTTGAGTATATCTTGTTGAAAAATTAAATACCACATTCCGCTACTGATGTTACAATTTGTTTTTTTATCTATAAATAGGAAAATTTTGTACATTTTTTTTAAATATCGTTCAATTATTTCTAAATCTCTGAGAATTCATTTGAAAAATGTACACATGGACATTTTTTTTTCAAGTATATTCTTATATTTTTTGTCTTGAAAGTACTAATACAAATAATACGACTTAAACTCATTAAAGAAATGTGAGCGCGTAAAGTTATTCGATGTTAGGGAAGTTAACAGGCAGTAATTAATAAAAGATGATCCATAATTAAGACGAATTAAAGACATGTTACTAACTTACTCTTTTCCTAAAAGAAAGGTCAGGGTCGCTCACTTTTATGAATTCGGTTGGCACTAAATCTACCTGTAGAAAAAGAAATGGAGATAAAAAATTGAAATTAAAAAAGTCGAGTTAAAATCAAGAAACATGCAAATTCATTTGATATTTTTTCTCTTAAACTGTAACTGTTGTTGTAAACGAAAACGTAAATAAAGTCCGAACGTTGCGCGGTTATAGTGGCAATAAAAAATGCAATAATCATAATTCTATATAGAATACGTGTATGGCCACTTGCTATTCACTTTCACGGCCGTGGGCCGCGACGGCTGCGGCTGTCCTTACGCGGCGCAGACGCAGACTCCGCCGCACAATTCAACCAATACAATACAATGAATACTTCATATAAACTCCAGTGAACGCATTAAACTCCATTCATCCAGTTCGTGTCACACTACAGTGCTGTCACTCAACGGTCAAGAGACGATTTCATCAAAAAATATTGAAAGACATTGCGCTTCGTCTTAAAATTTTACATCCGTGTCAAATGTCAACTTTTAATAAACTTCACCCCGAGTTCGTAATTTTGACAAGGATTCATGTCACATAAAATGAATACTTAAGATGTCACGTAGTGCAGATTTGAACAATAAATGTGTCTTACGCACTTTTTTCCATCACGTTATTATTAATAACGTACGATGTGATGAAAAAGTAACGAAGATAATTTTGATACTTGGGCGCTGCTAGTTCTTTATAGCGCATAACATATTTAGTGGTCATGTTGCGTTTCCATCTTTAATCTGCGTGGGCGCATATTTCTGAGAAGACATTTCTTGTTGACCGTACATAATGCTGCCGAGAACAGTTGTAATAATGTTAGCCATACTCGTACGGCGAAGAACTCCGTAAATGAATCATCGCATATGCGGACCTCGTCAGCGCGCAAAAAGAGGTTTGTCGAAAATGCACCTCGTTTAGTTTGCTCTGTGCTGGCTGGTCGTAGCTCGCAGCAGTACTCATCCCTTATTTATTTATACTGGTATGAAGAATGTACCGTTTTTGTGGCCCCATAACAGCGTGCGTCCAGCGGCCACAATCCGAGACTGCGAATTCTTTAATTGACGAAATGCGGCGACGCTGCATTCCCTTTGCAATCGTTAGGTTTAATGTGGGAATATAAAATAGATTCATAGGTGATTGCGATTTTCTCCGATCCACTCAGTTGATTGTTTACTATAGTCAAACGTTCATTGTTACGTTAATTTATATATACTCGTTAATTGGTCGTGGACGTGATACTGGAAATGAAAAACGAATTGAATCGAGTTTTAAACGGTTTCTTTTGTTTGTTCACAGTGTTGACATATTTTTGTGGAAAGTGTGCGTATTAAATTTTTTTATTTAGCGACAATCATTGTCATATATAAAAATCGAATAAGACTTTTCTTAATGTAGTTATTACTTTAGGTACACTACATTAAAATTTAAGAACATGCCTTGTACTGTTAAGTATAAAAGTGCGAGCTTACTGAGAGCTTACATTATTTATCAGAGACATAAAGCTCGGAAATCCCGCATCAAATGCTCTTAATGAGTCATTAGCGAGCTTCGATACAGGTTTCTCTTATCACTGATGATAAAACATACGTTGATTTGAGCCGCGCCCTGAACTTTCCCCTGACTGCCTACACAACGTCCGCACCTGCCGCCCGAGATGCTGCGCGGAGACTCGGCTTTAGTCGCCAGTTTCAACTGTAGGTATCGCATTTCGCTCTTTTATTATCGGTGGTCCTCACGCATAAAGTCGTAACTCGTTTTTTGCGGTAAATGAGATTTTTATAGATAAACTTTATAGTCATGAAACGGAAATAATATGAGATTTATAAAGGAACACAGTTTGACATAGGATCATTTCTGTGACACTTATACAAAAATGCCACTCCAGAAAAATCGCAATTTTCGGTTTATGATCATATGCGTAGGAGCTGTAGCTTTATTGATGCGATCGCAATGTACTTAAGTCCTTTAGATGTCGTACACGAAAACAAATGTCTTGGTGAAAGTTCGATGCCGCAAGTTCATAGTAATAAAAGTTCATTGGGGGCTTACAATATCTTATTTATTGTTACTGTCTATAGACGTAAAGCCCATATAAAATGCTAATGTTTGGAATTGCTGCATTTTTTAAATACAAAAACAGTGGAAATGCCTACTATAACATCTTTTGCACTAATGGGCCGACTGACCCGGTACGATACCACGATCGCACAGAAGACAGGCGTAAAGTGGAAGTAATTATGCCTTTTACTTAACGAGTGTTCAGTAGTAGTTCAGTTCAGTGAACCAGAGGTCTAATTTTAATCCTTATCAGGAAAAGATGCGAAGGGTAACTGGATTTGGTAGAGAAGGGGATGCATAAGAAGGGTAAATGTCCTCATTTTGTGCGTCCTCTCCTCCTAGGTAGGCAACGTATTTGCAATTGCGCATGTCTATGTCTATTTGTCGCTTGAAAATTTCGGCGAAACTAGATGACCGTTTGTTTGATTGCCGCCTTATTATATAAAAAAAGTGTTATAAGTACATTATAAATGAGATCATGCTAATACAAATCTCTAATCTTGGTGCTCTTCTCGCAGTGACGCAAACGATATTTATGTATACGACGCGTTGTTGTTAATTTAACTCACTTAATTCTATTAAAAAGTCTAATGTTAAAGTTTCTAGAATTTAAATTACTTTGAAATCGTCGCCAGTGTTATCTAAATGTGATGAATAGGAGACATTTCAATTCTAATGTGCACGAACAGTGTGGGATTTTTGTTGTGTGAATAAGGTGCCGGGCCGTCTCTAAAACAACGGTATTACTTCTAATTCACTCAAAATGAATTACCGTGTTTAAGCTCCGCTGGAACCGTTTTGGATAAAGCTTAGTTTCGTCACGACACATCCGTCGATACCGGAACGAATTTGTTTTATTTTATATAAATATTACCATGACGTTTGAATTTATCGTCGTTGTGCAGTTATTTGTTTTGTCTGTCATGGACGGCCGCGTGTTAATTATCTATTTTGCTGTTTTCATTAATTTAGTGTTCTTTTCCCTAAAATAAACAAAGAAAAGATTTTATGTGGCACAAGTAAAAATTATTTGTAATTAATATTTCAGTTTGAAAAATTAATGATACCTTGTTATTATAATTTAAAATGTTAAAATTAAAACTTGTAGTTTAACTTTAACGTGGCACACGTTGTAAATTGAACCTAAATATAAGTCCCTCTCGTGATTTTAATTAAAAGATTAATAATGATGCAACGAAGGCGGGAGGCAACGACCGCGAGGATAGCGCGCCAGGCGGGCGCACGCAGCCTGCGCGACATGCGTGCCGCTCCGTTACGACACCTACACCAAATTTTTCCACATGCCCGAACAGCCGAGATAAGCGGCGAACGACGCCGACGTGTTATTTATTAACGAACCGAATGATCGATAGTCGGACGCGACACCGGACGCGGCCCCGGCCTGCGCCGCCTTTCGAAACTCACCGCCGCTGCCCGCCACCGCCAACCTCGCCGCCACGCCATCGCGACGCTGCTTCGCTAGCTGCGCCGACACCTCAGATGCATCTTCGTCTTACACTGTCACCGACACATCTGACATCGAATTGATCTTTTGACTTCATTCTCGTGTAATCCAAAGATCCATCGTTTGCGAGATGAACCTTGATTATATCTTAAAAACAGACGGTACTTCCCGGCCCACTCAAACAGACATACGCTGGATGCACACTGACATTGATGGATTTTTAGGAAATCTAAGCGACGTGGACACCACTTTAAACGTAGTATACACATCTAAAAATATACCGTCGCACTCGATCCACATTTAACGGTGTAGTATAGACCTTGCAATGTATTGAGGTACGCGATTTGTCTGTGAAACGGTCGGGCATGAATGCCCGTGGCGAATGTTTTGTTTGCCTTACCGAGACTCCTTCAACCCTTCGCTCGAAGCCATCCGTTCCACTCTAGCGTACGTCACGTCTTCGTGACAGCTGCGTGCGATACTTTCTAATCGGGCACCATTCAATAGGCGACAAACAAACAGATGAGGCCAACTTGCGAAACTTAAAACTGTTCGCACAATCATTAATAATGGTACTAGTGATTGATTAATTATTTATAGTGGCACGAGTTAACATCTCTTCGTTGATCGATTGCAAGAGTAGTATCATCCGAAGCGCGAGCGCTCGACCGGTGGCGGGCGGCGGCGGCGGGCGTGGTGTAAACACGAGAGCGTGTTTACGTTTCGGTTCGAAGGCGACGTGATAGCAAACGGTCGCGGAAATTCGAGGTTCAGCCGCGCAGGGCAGGTTAGACCAGTCCCGGTGGCCTCGCAAGGACCCCAGCAAACCTGTTAGATTCGTTGCACGATTTTTACGTGCGCACCTACCGGAATCTCATTCACGTGCTGCACCCGCGCCTCAAGCCCCGCTCCCCCCTCTCCCGCCGCCTGCCAGTTAACTCGTCAAATGACTCACGCTTCGGCTGGTTAAATGCCAGAAGCTGGCTTTTCCAGTTTTCTGAACTGATTCGCATATTCTATTCTTGATAGACGCCAGCACAGCTTTCTTGAATAACCTATGTTAATTGCTGTATTAGTCACGTTTTGTTTTCAACTTCGGGTTTTACGGGTATTTTATGCGTAACTTATACTCTTTACCGGTATCTTTATATTTAAAAATGCTGTATGTTGTGGATAGTATTTTGTTTATCTTAAGTAGCTGGTATGATGGTGTTGGGTTTTATTCAAATAATTATATATATGGTGGTATCGTACACGTACACGTACTTGGCCTGCGCGGAATCAAGTACAGGTTAGTAGGTCGTTTATTTGTTTTCCCGACTATGTCCTACATTTGAACCAAATTTCATCGAGGTTCGTTACATCGTTTTTGGAGATACGCAGAAAAGAACATCCCTAGATCCAAACTTTCGCATTATTATGATATAAAGAATGATGTATGTATCTCGTTGTGGTGTGTTATTGACACTTTTCTTTATTTGAAATACACGTACTTTTAGATATTATATGCGCATGTGATAGTAAAGAAGCTTATTTTAATAATACATTTCTCGATGCTAATTAATCATATTCTATTGTGTGTGTAGTGGTACATTTATGACAATGAGCAGTGCTCAGGCACGTATGAACGAGGAACAGGAATCAGGTAGAACTACGATCCGGTCAAACTCGTCCGACGCGTGCTTCCAACATTTTTTATTTATTTGTCTGCACCGTTGGATACCGCTGGGCGTGACGTCAGACGACCTAAACTGGTTGGCGAGGGAGCAGGGATTTGCCTCGTATCCTTCCGGTTCTGCAAGTGGTTCGGACCTGTTCTACATTCAGGTTGCGCAGCGCCAGGCGACCCGGCCCGGACCGACCGCGTGACGTATGCCCGCGGACCACGAGCCGCTGCTCTCTCGCAACAGCCTAACCTTCAAATAAGAGTCCGCCGAGAGATGCAAATGTTTCGATATCGTCCACTTGTATCGCTTTGATATCGGATAAAGCCAAAAAAATGAAGCGGCCACTGTATTCAGTGGTTATTCAGACTTTTTCAACCGGACACTTGATATGCTGACTCACGGTTAGTGTACGCAACAATTAGCGTACGTATTATAACGTCATACTCGACGCGGACGACCGCCGATGTATACCATCAAAGGTCAGTATCCGTACCAAAATGGTCACGCCTAATAACTGGTTGTATGTTGTAGTCGGTCCAGTTGTAAAACTACAAGCTTCGGGTATCAGCGTATTACGTCGTGTTTACTTTGTTGATTCAATAGACTTAATGACAAACAATGATTCGTATACCAACAACTTTTATCGAATATCATAATATATCAGTATGTGGCAATGTTTTTTTGCTGCGCAAATATGCGGAACTTGTCTTTATTGGTCTATAGATAACGATTCGGCTCTATGATATATTGCAGGATAATAAATATGTAATGGAATGGTTAGTGTAAGTAGTACATTAACAAATAAATAAGTATGTTGTTTGTGGTGCAGGAGACGCAAGGAGGTGATGGAGGTGAGCACCGAGTCATGGCGCACGTACTACGCGTCTGGGGAGCAGGCGTTGAGCGCGGCGTCGCTGGGCGTCGCGGAGGACGCACACGTGCACGCGCACGCTCAACCCCAGTCGCTCGTTGCTGACTACTACAAGTTGCCGCCGCTCGCGCAGGACGCGCACCTCAATCTACACAAAGATGTTAAAATTGACGTCTGGCCGTAAGTTGCTTCTTTTAAGAAATAAACATAAATGCATTACATTTTAGCATTGCATAAGGTAACCCATCCTTACTGGGTAGACAGAGATAATTCTCAAATTCTTCGCTTGTTGCTTAGTTGATAACATTCTTAGCCAAATAAAACATTAGATCTTAGACCCGCATAGGAATTTTCTAAATTATAAAAGCTAACATGAACGTGGCCCAGATGTCTTGGCCACCGTGGGCGTAATCGTCCCACTGATATCTGCATTATTCTTTTCTACCAACAAAACTTCTTGCCGGGCCAATTTTTACTCATATTCCAGAATAAGTTTATTAAAAAAATATCAATTTTACAAAAAAACAAATAAAGATCGAACCAAATAAATGGACATTTTGTAAATGAGTCAGGTGTAGTGCGATTGCGGAAAATCAATGTGCCGCTTCTCACGGCCGTACATCAAATCGAACGTTCGTGTATCGATGCAATTATCATTATAATCGACGAATTTCGAGGTGCCGTGAATACGGAATGAATTCGCGTAAAATTTATATGTAAACTATGATAATATGTTACCTTTTGTGTCGGCTGAGTAGTTTTTGTGTGCGCTGAGCTTGCAGCGGCGCGCGGTGTTGAGCGAGTCTCACGGCTGAGTACACTGAGACATAGGCCGCGTGTCTTCCGGCCCCAACGAAAGGTGTAAGAATAACAAATAATAAAAATGTTAATGTTCCACTCAATAAATCATAAGAACTCATTTGAATACGTATAGCGAGATTAAAGAAATAAGAGTTCGCGAACCTAAGAATGTTCCCCCTAAGACTCGCTGCATATATCATTACAAATTACCATATTTTTTGCACTCGATTGGAGAAACAGTTTTTATCGTTTTTTTTATTGTAACAGTTTTGTGTAGGTACTTAAATTTAATGTGATCTAAAAACACACATTGACTCAAATTTCTGTTACGTTATGTGTTTATAATGATTAAATGTATAAATCTACTAAAACATAAATTCGTGTATTCATTAACATAAAAATGTGTAAACTTCTTACCATGTTAAAAATGTCAGGGCAAATTGTTATGACTTTGCAACACAAACGAATCTAGATGCAAAAATATTAAAATATTTCATTTTCTATAAACGCCATTCAAAATGTATAAAGGACATAAAACTATTCATAGAAGATAATGTTAGCACATTCAACGGTATTCTCATAGAAACGCGACCCCGATCAAATTATGCCCGCTCTTTGAGAGACGTTGTTAACAGCATCCTTTGAATGGTGACACAGAAATGAGCAAACGCCGCAGCGCGCCGCACCGTCGTATATTGTCATTATAAAAAGTGCATCATGTTAACTTGACCCCGCGGGCTACTCCTTCTGGTTTCTTTGTGACGTCAAAACGAATCATTAATATATGAAACGTTTTAAAAGTGTCGAGGGCAACTTACATATCAATATAGAATTTACAAAGCCTAACCCTTTGGATGAAAACCTCACAATATAAACTGCTAATCGGATCTCGATGGAATTTAGCATAGATATAGAGGAGAGTCTGGAAGAACACATAGGCTACTCATT
>JAOCNA010000012.1:5281102-5291494 GCA_026546675.1 Papilio helenus | reverse complement strand
TAGCAATACAGAATAAAAGAAATAGAATGTTGTCGAGGTGGTAAGGCGGTGCGGTGTGGTGCGCAGGAACCTGTCTGGGTTTCTTTGTGACGTCGAAACGAATCATTATTATGTGAAACGTTTAAAACGGGCAACTTACATATCAATATAGAATTTACAAAGCCTAACCCTTTGGATGAAAACCTCACAATTTCAAGAAACTACCGGCGTTTTTACCCATATAAAACTTTTTAGGGCAACTCTGAGAGCGCTAACTAATTTTGCGAAAGTGCCAAAGGAAAAAATAGGATTATGTAACGTTTTGACGCCCATCCAAAGAGAATGTAATTCATTTAAAATGTTAAGTCAGAAGCCCACGTGCTAAGCGGGCATTACAATAAATATAAAATGTACAACGAAGCAAATATTCGAGTGGGTAGCGGTCTCAGTTTGTCCCTTTGTATGCAGCCGCACACGTCGATGGCCGTCAGCATTAGTGCCTCCGCCTGAAGTCTCAGCTTTTTCTCCGGTGGCGGCCGCGACGCGTTCGGCCCGTCATCTTCGTCACCGCACACTCCCGAACACGAATACAAATGACGACAATAGACGGATGTAGTTGGAAGTGGCTCGCATTGACAAGGCCGGCAGGGACTCGTCGCTCGTCGCGGCTCATTGTCGGCGCGCGGCCCACGCGGCCCACGCGGCGCGCGCCCGCTCGACGTGCGCTGCTATTTCTCATTCATACATTCAAAATTATAACGAATGCCTCGGCTCGCCCGCACCCATTCGTACGTTGTCGCCGCATGCGTTTGTATGCAAATCCATTATGTAGCTCAGTGCCAGAATATCGTCAGTTTCGGGTCCGTTTTCATAGACTAAATCGCTTATATTATTTGAATTGAATGCTCGATAGATTTTGAAGCGAACTAGTTTGTTGGTATAATACGTTCCAAGTTCGACGTAGGCGTAGGTTTCATAAACGGTGCATTGTGGACTGCGCAGCGCGTTGCAGTATACGGAGGCTAAGTATACCAGTAACATGGGTATTAAGTGAAAACGATGACTATAATCATTAATAGCTGTCGGGGAGCCGTGTACGCGAGCGTAAAGATTAGCATAGAAACGCGCGGGATGGCACCGGCTCGGCACCGGGGAGGGCCGCGCCCTCTTGACCCTGTCGCACATCACACTCACAACTAACGGGAAATCGGTTTCTCTGTAAACACTTAGTATGCGACGCTTTAATTGGGTATATAAATTAAATGGATATTTAAAATATCGCAGAACCCATTCGAGACGATAACGACGACTTAATGGTCGAGTAATAAATAAATAGTCGTTAAACGAAACATAGTTCAATCGAACTTTTTATTAGCAAAATGAACGAGTATTCAGGAATAATTGATAGTATCAATTATTTAATTTTCCCCTGTGGATATCGTAGTCGTATGTAAATGGAAAAATTATATAATTTTTGTATTTAAAACTTTTTGCTGTGAATAATTTAAAAACAATATAAACGGTTTAGATTAAAGCAGAATTGGCAGCGGAGCAGAATGCAACGTCGCGGTTGCTTAACAAAAACTGAGGGAGCTGGAACCGTGTGACCCATTTAGGAACGGAACCGGTTTCCTCTTGAAGATACGTCTGCATTGTTATAGCTTAGTAGTTAATACCATACGATTCCCTTGGAAGCGCCGACCCTCTGCCGAGGATAATGTATAAAGAATACAGTAACGTCGTTATGTCGCGGACAGCGTTGGACATCGTCTAGTGAAATATGAAATCGGGGCTTGACCATTTTTTCAACCGTGTATTTTCCATTCATTCGACCATCTAAAGAAATCCAATTATCGTAGTTACTGTGCGAATTGTAAGAAGCAGCTGTCTGTATTATTATTATCTGTTGCCATCATAGAAAACTGTTAATTAGCCGAGCACAGCGAGGTAGCGTCGAGGTAAAGGAGTCGGTTCGCTCAAGTGCGTCATTTTTCTTGTTTATTGACATTAACAAACGGCGAATTCGTTTTCAATTAATTTTTTCTTAGATATCAGTTCCGTGAGAAAAGTGGCAATAAACCTACATTTGGTCGAATGATATATTCAGATAGAATGGAGTTACGTCGCTCACATCCGCTGCAAGCGCCTCCTTTATGTAGTTTTATCGCTCAATAGATTTTAATCTATTCGTCAAACGATGTATAAACTGTCATCGCTTCTGATCGTAATCACGATAGTTATTCTTTAATGTATGCTTATTTCTTAGATTCATTACACACTTACTTGGTTATTTATTTTATACCATTATTTATTACATACACTTGCATATTTACTTAACTGATGTTACTCGGTACTTTCAACATTAATTGTGATGTCAGATTATCTTATGTAGTGATGAAAATGTGCAACCTAAGCATAGCAGCCATTCTTGGGTTTGAAGTACATTAGTAAATAAATATTTTTAGTTAATAAATATTTTAACCTAAGAGGGGAGATAAATAAAAGTGATTGCGTTTATTTTTATGAATTGAGTTTTTTATGAGTAATTTAATTAAGAACATATTGATAGCAGTTTCAAATTAAAATAATATTTTATCGTGATGTTATGTAAAAGCATCAGTTTGATACAAACTGAAAATGTAATAATATGGTTGAACACTGTTAGTAGTGAATCCTAAGATGGTATGGATTCAATTAGTAAGATACCTTTATTAGACATAGACAACAAAGCTTCGCTGGCTTTCATGACCGTATTTTGTGTGGTTGTTACGGAGCTGCGCTAAAACATATTCGTTTCAAGTCAGGCTCTATCGTGTTAAATCAAATTTGCTTATTAATGAATAGTCATAGGACTATAGACTCCTTTTATTATCTATACAAATATTTGTTTTATCTATCTAAAAAAAGTTACACACATTTAGTGATCGTCGTATGTTATTCGACATTATTTTGTGTTGTTTTTTTACCCCGCGATAATAATTTCTCCCATTAACTTCAGATGTTTTTAATTATAGTTTTAGGACTATACTATAAGCCAAACAACATAATGAAACTTATCTTTTAGTAAAAACCGTTATTCACAAGAGAAGGTCTCTGATAATAAAAATGTAGGCTGATATAATCAAGATTTAACTCTTACGAATAAATAACAAGCTTATTTAAATATACAACGGAAAAATGTAACCTATGAATCCGAATTTAAATCAACTCTAAAATTAAATTAAAGAAGATTTTATTCAAGATTGATTCGGTAGAGATAAGCAATTTAACTTACCTGATATTGATGTAGGGTATGTTGCCCCCTAACGGCGTATTGTCGATGCCTCGTCATGTGTGAAAGGGTGTTAAGTAAACATTGCAAATAATTACTGACGCGATTTCATCTGAGTAGGCAGCATTCAGCTTATGCGATGCACTTTTGCATTTGCATGCGAAATGCAGTTACTGTTAGTGGAAGGTGTTCATACAGACATGTTTTATGGTGCGCAATGTTATGTTAATCTTGTGCAACATGACACTGATATCGGATTCGGAGTTTGGGAATTTAACTTTTATTTCCGTTTGTAGACTCGGCAACCGTTTTTATATATTGAACACGACTAGATGATGATTTGCGTTGCCAAAGATAAATATCGACAAAATATAAACATTTAAAACTATCTTAATTAGTAGCAGTTTTAAGAAAAAAACATTAAAAATTGCAAAAAACATTTGTTTGGTTTTTTCAGATTTTTTTAATCAATTTTGTAAATTTTACTTTTTTGTAAACACTACATCTAGATAGTGTTTTTATTTTGTATCATATTCTGTTATGTTTTATTAGTCATTTTAAGGAAAATGAAGCTTTTTAGCTAGTTTTAGCAAAAAAACAAGTTTTTCCTTAATTTAGCTTAGTGCAGCATAGGAGGTAAACATCTGTTGAGAACTATTACATGCTTGTAAGTACTGATGACATGATATAATTATACAACTTATGTCTTTATGTTTATTAAATAAATAAAAGGTCTTGATCAATTATTAAGAAATCAAAAAGGAATTGTTCGTTAAATTGACATTACAGTGCTACCAAATTCCTTGAAATAAGCAAATTCCTCGGTTCAATTGTCGAGTCAGCTGTCAACGGCGCGCCGAGCGCTTTGTGTCGTGTTCATACCGCCACAGACAATAAACAACATGTAAACAGCCGCGCCCTGAACACATGAATAACGATTCTTGCCTCACTTTGCCTCCGGCACATCATGCCGGGATTAACGCAAACTCAATTTGCATGCTTTAACAAAAAAATGGCAGCGTAAACCCTTCGCGATGTCACAACACAAACTCGATCGTTCGAATAAGACAGGGGTGGGCAACATGTCGATAGTCAGATTAGAGATCGAGTGCCGATGCGTTGCATTCTACATCTTTTATGAAAGGATTTTTCTTGACAGTTTTGAACTTGGATCAATTTTCATTCATGTTTACTTAATTGTTGCTTATCCCTAGCACTGAAATACACAAATTTGTCAAGAGGATGTTTTACGAATAACTGTAGCGTTTACAGAGGAATTAAATCGATATGGTCTTATTTTCGTGGTGATTTCACACTCTCTGAGTTTGGTTTACAAATGGCAAGCATAAATCGAGATGAATAAACGAAGCGAGCGCTGCAATCGGAGTCGCGGCTCGCGGGAGGTCGCGCCTCGCGGTCGATTCGGACGCATGAAATAGTGCCAACCGACTCTCTTATCTAAAATAAACATCTGAGCGCCAATGAAACATGTCTTCAATTATCATAAATCGGCCCTCGCCGACACCGGCCGACGAAATCCGCGCCTCGCGACCCGCGCCGCGCGCCATGTGCCCGCTCACTCACATGCACTCAGTCAAAGTTATTTAGCGTTACTGTCTATGTGCCTCCTATAATTATTTGAAAAACCTTTTTTGTTTCTTAGAGAACATTACAAACGTTTCGTAGAAGATGTCAATAATGCTAATGTTGTTGGAAACGCATGTATCGTGGAGTAGTGCTGTGCTTAATGGTAGTCGTACACGCGATGATGAAAACTGTAACTATTCAGAATTCCTAGACTTCAAACAAAATTGAACGAATACGACTCTTTTATGTTGATGATTAGCATTTTTATGTCACACTCAAATAAACAATTAAAACACATTGACTTATCAAGAATCTTGAAAGCAGATTTTTTGCCATAGCATGTGTTTGTTGCAATTATTAATCAATTTATTGTGCTTTTTATATCAATGAATAAGGTTTTGTGAAGTTATACCATTTTTAAAATAACAATAGTAACAGAAAGACATGACCAAGATAGTGATTTTGAAGATAATACAAGATATATAGAAGCTAGTAGACATTTTAATGGTGTGAACACAAGTGAGATAGATATAGAAGATTGGGATGATGAGAAAAAGACACGATTCAATACAGTAAAAAGGCAAACAAAGAATGAAACTAAAGCGTTTGATATTTTGAAAGATTTTGCATATCACGCTCCTTTTAGTGAAGATATTGTTGACCCAGTGCACAAGTCTGAAGTTGAAAGAAAAACAATACCAAGAGACGGTTTATATCTAATAGAGTTTATTAAAAATAAATTGACAGCGTTATAGAAAGAAGTTGATTTTAATGGAATCTTAGGAATGTTGAGTTGTTGAAATTGAAGAAATAAGGCAGTTAATGTCGATTTGAACGGTATGAAATATTAACTGAGAATTCAATAAAGATACAATAAATGAGTAATAAGGTACGTTACAATAGAAGAAAGGAGGTAGTATGAAGTTAATGAGTTTGTAGACATGAATAAAGAAAATCTCGTATCAAATGTTTGTTGAATATTGTTATATCGTGTCCTAATAAAAGATATTTTATTTTATTTTTTCTTACTATCATGAGTATAGTTAACAACAGTTTCTGATGAGAATACCTAACTATTCATATATATGCTATAATTTCGAGTAAGATTTCTAATATAGTTATGACTTTTAACGTGTTTAGTAAAATGTGAACGTAACCTAAGAACACGTCTGTATCTCCTAGTGTGAACACGCCCTAAGCAAATGACGCATTAGTACACAGTCAATTAAACACGTAGAGATAGCAATTGATGCGAAAACTCCTGCAATCCAATATTTAGATTATATCTAATTTAGCGTGAACATCCTACGAGTTCTGCGCCCCTTCTGTTAAGTATTATAGGTTCGGTTTCCTTTGAACGTATATCTTATTGTTATTTTATTTATTTATGACAGTGTCAATTTATATTAATAGGATAGATTTCTGAAAAATTACTACATTTTTTAGATAATGCGATAGTTTGGATGGATGGATATTTGATATACATTTTTGCAAAACGACTTAACGAAACTCGCTGAAATAGCACAGATGTAGAACATAATCTGGAAGCACATAGCTCAACTAACAAGTATTTTTTTTTTATTCCCCGCGGACGGAGTCGCGGAAGAAATCTAGTTAATAAAGTTTCGATAAATTGAGATTTTTATTAGTGAATTGGAATAAAATGATTTTATTAGAACATTTGTGATAACATTAAAAATGGAAATACAAAAGAGAACTACGTATTATTGGCGGCAGTTATTTGTAGCGGTCATTAAAGACTGCTACAGACGGTCAGTTCTAACTGAACAGTCGAACTGTCAGACCTGAGTTTTATAACGGGCTATAGAATTTTTGAAGGCGAGAACGGGGCCACTATTTGTATGCAAAATAAATTGGCTTCGGACTTGACCTACTTCCTATTATCTGTTGTTACAAATATAAAGTACTATCTTTTCCCTGTGACTTCGTCCGCGCGAATATAAAAAAAGTAGTCTATATGTTATTCCAGATTATATCTATAGTTATGCATCGAGATTGATTAAATTGTTTTGGTGATATGTAGCAACAAATATCCATCCATCTAGATGAATGAAGGCCTTTTTCTGTGAGTTTCAATTCTTTAAAACATCTGTATATTGCTATCTCTTTTACTTTTAGAGTTATCGAGTAGGATGGTATTATAACAGTTTTATGTATACATAATTTTCGTTCAGTTTATCTGTAAAATTTTTTAATATTATGATCTGTAATTCATTATTACCAAAAAAACATTTGTATTTGTTTAATTTTGTGATCTAAGGGCTGTTAGGCTTTATGTAATCTATTATTTTTTTAAAAACCTTTACAATTATTAAATTCGAGTGTTTTTATCATTTTCTTGTAATATCAGAATAACAAATGCTGCTCCTGTGATCCAAATTTATATAGGTCAATGTATTTTGTATGCAAATTTCGACCTTACAGCAAACCACTTAAATATGTATTAAATTTGCACTGCGTTCGTTACAAGATTGCCCGAAGGACCGGTGGTAAGTTATTTGGGCGAACTAAAGGAAACAAAAGTACCATCTTAAATTGTTTAACACTGTTTGGAATATTCTAAGAAGTTGAAATTTCGGCGAGTTTCCTGATTTTCCTTACGTAATAGAAACAAGAGTTTTTAGATCTTTGACGCATGGAAATACTAGCTGTCAAACGCGACATCGCCCGAGCGGGATTAAAAGTAGCCTACATGTTATATGCCTATCCCAGCCTATACCAAATTTTATCGAGATTCGTAAAGCGAGATTTTTTTAATTCCGCGCAGACGGAATCACGGGCACCGCTAATAATTTTTTTTTAAACCAACATGGCCTTAAAAAAATAAAGAAAACCCGAATAAAGCTTTTCAAGTATATTTTCATTACTTATAAATAAAAATTATTGCAGGGACGTATTTTTAATGTTGCAATAAATATCAATAAAACATCCATTATAACAACAGACCATTTTGTCATTTTCGGTTGTTGTCACAACGTCGTTAACTTTATTTAAGCCCCACAGATGGCGTCGTAAAACACGAATACAATAAACAGAATTGTTATATATTTTTCACGTCACATTTTGGACAGGAGAGTAATGGGGCTCATTAAATAATAAAAAAAGTCCAGATGGAGACAATTTAAACGATTTAAAATCATTCGACACAACTGCTATATCATTATTATTATAAAAATTACATATCATTACACAAGGTATAAGCTACAATATAGCTCAGTGTAATGTTATGTAATCCCAGGCTATAGGCTAGAAGCATGCTGCGGCGCGCTATCATCGATCCGCTAAGTGCATTACGTAGCCTCGGAAATGAGACCGACACCGTGCTTAAACTTGCAAGAGAGAGATACCACAGACCCAAATGTATAAGTTACAAAGAACTTAAAATATATTTGTTACATTTTTAATAACATGCTTAACAAGACCACAATTACAAGGAAGAAAGGAGTCAAGGAACAAGTAAGGAAAAAACATTATAACTTATGTTTTTAGAGACTATGATTTACATCTACGCCTAATTTCAGCAAGATTTGTTAAGCTGTTCTGGAGATACGTAGCAACAAACATCCGTCCATCTAAATTTCGCATTTACGAGTATAACATTAGTAAGAAGAACTTATTATAGAGGTTTGGTACCAACGTTTGTATAACTGCTATTCAATCGAAAATGTTACATCTGGAAATCTACATACACTGTGGCACAGACTTACCCAGTCACCTAGTACGCAGGTCGATGCACCCGTGTCTGACACATCGTTCGTTGACCCCACACACGTTGACCAGACTCACGATCCATAACTTTTACTACCGAGCATAATAAAACATTTGACGACTTACTTAAGTTGAACTTAAAGTTAGATCTAAGTTTCTCCATCGTGTTTACGTTGAAAGACAATATAGCAACTTGGAAAGTACTCTTAGGAGTTTTATGGCTAGATTTAGTAGCCTTGTTGTCCTGTCGCTTTTAAGTTAATAGCCCACTCTTTAGCACTTTTACAGTTCGCACATCGTAGACATGTGCTACGAAAGTTAAGGTACTAATCGTAGACATGCGCTACGAAACGTAGACACGTAGCACGAAGCGTAGCACAACCTACGACATATTAGACAAGGGTTTATGTTACCTATTTTCATAAAAAAATTAGTGAATGCACGTAAAAGATCGACAAACACTTCGATTTTATCTACGTCAGTTTCAATTTTTGACTTTTACAGACTTTGACACAAAAATTTTTCGAACTAAATCTTTTTTTTTTTAAATGTTGCAAAATATTTTTTTCCTTATAATGTCTGGTATATAAAAGTAACATAGCACATAAAAAGTTAAGAACTAGTATATATAAAGATACTTTAAATACGTAATGTTATATAAAAATTCTGATTTGAGTTGCGTAAGCAATCGATGGGCATTGGACAAGTGCCAGCGCGGCGAGGACGGGCCAAATAAGACCCCAGGGGTTTATTCTGAATCCCAAATATCGTAAGGTAACCTTAAGTATCAAATAGAAAGACAAATAAATGTATAAACCATTGCTTTAGAAAACAAATTGAGTATTGGCGCCTCGATCTTATTCATACTAATATTATAAATGCGAAAGTTTAGATGGATGGATGTTTGTTAGAGTTTGTAGACTAAACGGCTGAACGGATTTCGGTGAAATTTAGTATAGATATAGAGGATAGTCTGGAAGAACATATAAACTGGCTACTCACTTTTTTTTTAATTCCACGCGGACGGTGTCGCGGGTGAAAACTAGTATTAAATAAATTCTCAGGAAATTAATATTTACTGAATTACTAAAATTAACCTACATTCTTTCGCAATTTATAGAAATGTGACTGTAGTCCCTACGCCGCGTAAGATAAGCCTAGAAACACCCTTATTACGATCATTTATTCGTCTTACAGTGACATTAGTTACAGCATCAGAATAAGCCGCTCAATTTGTTCCGATCGTGAGCGAGATGTCCGTTTTCAGATGTCGAGTTTCCGAAAGATTTATCGTCCGACGACTTTTTAGATTTAGATGAATTATTGTCGAGTAATTACGTCATTTTTTATTAACAGTTATGTGCTATTTATGTTGTAAGAAATTGTTTACTTTCGGGAAAAGATAGTAAAGGTTTGGAAAAAGTATTGATTTAAAATAGCCTAATGGTTTGGGGTACGGACTACCGATCATGAGGTCGAGGGTTCGAATCCCGCCTTATGACTATTATCGTGAATATCCTAGCGCATACATAATTACTATAATAATTAAGTATATACTATTAGATGTTGCACGTAAAATTTAAAAGAAAACTTAGTAAGTAGTCCATCAGTTTTTATAGGTTATGTTCTACAATGTGCCAAATGTCATCGATCCGTTAAGCCGTTAATATGAAGATACATAGTAAGTATGGTTTAAGAATGTGATTTATTATTTAACCGACTACGTATAATGTAAGAACGAAGACGTCAAAAAATACATTTCATACTCAGACACAACTGGAAGCGTGAAAGTCCTTGTCATATTTCTCTCTTAAAGAGTTGGCAAA
>JAOCNA010000012.1:5260270-5281002 GCA_026546675.1 Papilio helenus | reverse complement strand
ATTAGCATTTTTATGTCACACTCAAATAACCAATTAAAACATATTGACTTATCAAGAATCTTGAAAGCAGATTTTTTGTCATAGCATGTGTTTGTTGCAATTATTAATCAATTTATTGTGCTTTTTATATCAATGAATAAGGTATTGTGAAGTTATACCATTTTTAAAATAAAATTATTGGTAACATTCTTTGAAGAAATTTCTTATCCACAATGTCCCATACATTATAACCCCGTAATAAATGGTATTTTGTAAAAATTCTCCACTAGGTACCTAGTACTAATTTTGCAATTATGATAATTGTCAGTTTCTGTTTACCAAAGGAACTTCTATCAGTAAGCTTTTTGCAGAAAGCTATTATTACCATCAACGTTAACTTGCATCAGTCTATTTGATGTCGCGTTGACCCACTTGTAATTGTAAATATGTTTTCAGGACTTTTAGTAGGGTCAGAGTAAAGTGGCATATTTAAATGTTTTTACTTATACAGCGGTGGAAACTTCAGATAAATCTATTGACAAGTTCATACAAGATAATTGTTCAGGTTTATAGAACTTTACGTACGCTTGTACATAAGAAATATTTTTATGTCTTTTTATTAATACACCTCGAGTTTGTTTATTATTAAAAACTTCGTTAAAATTTACATAATTTAATAATTAGTCGTGTTAATGGCCTGTTTGATGATTAACCGCATTCTGCTTCTATTTAAATAAAATATCAAATGTTTTAGATTGACTTTTAGAGAAATCTATTTCGTTTTAGATCTACAGACATTATTTCTTCAATTTTACTTGAGTTTTAGGTTATCGCTTTCAGTTGTTTTAGATTAGATTTAATAATAATTAATGAGATATCGAATTAATTGGCATTCCTAGTTGCTTATTTTGCAAGTAGTAAAATCAAAAGGGAATTGTACCTTTTAATTGTACCGGCCGTGGTTGGATGGATATCTTACTTAATAGGTTGTAGGTGATAAATTTGCACTAATATGATGAGAGACCATTTCGTGCTTGATAAGGTAAGATAAATCAATGGCTTCAAATGTTGCTTTTTGCTAAGAAAACGGTATGGAACCTACTCTCTTTCTTTGGTTTTAGTGGTTATTAGTGACGTGATGTAATGGTTTTTATTGAAAATGATTGTTCGTTAGTTTCATGCACACGATTGTTTAAAATTATTTGTAGATAGTGTATGACGTTATTAGCTGCTGAGTGTTAACGTATTCGCAACAAGTCTTTGATATGATGATATACACTAACAGTCTCTGTCTACCTATTTTGGGTGTACCTATAGGTAAATATTTATGCTAAGTCATTTTTTTTAGAATTCTTTTTATTAACTGTGTTTCACCTTTATAATTTTTATGGGACTTCGAATTGTATCCGTAATTTCCTTAGTAGTAGTATTTATGTTTTAATTTAAAAATGCTATTACTTTAAACAAGCTATTGGTCGTTTAAATTAAACCTACTTCTACGATTACGTACAGGTATTAATTTTAATCTCAATTTGTTACCTAGTATATTTTTAGAAAACATAACTAGACAATTTGAATATCTTATATGTAGGAGTCACAAAGTGCGAATATGACAGTACGACGGGTTTGCGCGCGGCGCTCGTCACACGACGAGGTCGGTCGTAGAAATAGCGGCGCGCACGCAT
Source organism: Papilio helenus (assembly GCA_026546675.1). NCBI lineage: Eukaryota > Metazoa > Arthropoda > Insecta > Lepidoptera > Papilionidae > Papilio > Papilio helenus. The sequence continues at coordinate 5,279,338 of JAOCNA010000012.1, read as the reverse complement.
CGTCGGGCGTCGCCAATCACGCTTGTCTCCCCTCCGCAGGGCCGGCGGTGCGCTGAAGGCGGCCAATGGCGCGCACGGGGCGGAGCTGGGCGAGCTGTCGGTGCTGCTGCACGCGGGGAGCGTGAAGCGCGAGCCCGAGGACCTCAGCCGCAAGGTGGTCGACGAGCCCGAGCCGCACGCGCTCAAGCCGCCGCGACACAAGGTGCGTCACACGTCCGCACGCCGCCGTCGCGCGCGCACGCACTCACACACCTCCCTACCGGTCACTCATGTGTTATCTATCGCGGCTAGCGTACGATGCGCCGAGCGCTCCGCTCGCGCCGCACTAGCCGCGCCCGCCCGCGCCCCCCGACCGGCGCACCGAGCACCGCTACCTCGAGGACTTTTCTGTTATCCATAGGATTTTGCACATTCGCTCTGTGAACGTGTTGCGAACGATCGTAGTGTACGTGAAGCTGTGAACTGTGACTCGACGCGGCATGTATGCGTCGACGCTGCGGACCGGACAGTTGTCGTGGGAGAACGCGTGTAACCGGCGCGTGTGTCCGCAGGTGGCGGTCGGCGAGCCCGGCGAAGCGGGGTCGCCGTCGCCGGTGCCTTCGCGCGCCTCCTCAGCGGGCTCACTGCTGCCGGACGCGGCGATGTACGCGGCGCAGATGTTCGCACCGCCCGGCACGCCCAGCCCTACCCCATACGGGGATCAGTATTCTCGTCAGCCGGCCACCTTCGCCGGAGAGCCTTACTACCGAGAGTACTTCGTGGGCGATGGATACCAGCAACGCAGTGCGCCTCCTTACGCCGACGCGGAGCCGGCTCCGGCGTCGACGTTCGGCGAGCGGTACGCCGCCCCCCGGTACCACAGCAAGAGCGTGATCGCGGCTGCCGGGCTGACCGTGGACCTGCCATCGCCGGACAGCGGCATCGGCGCAGACGCGGTAACACCGCGCGACCACACCGCTGTGCAGCAGGTCGGTGCGGGCGCGGGGCGCGGGCGGGGGGCTTCACACATTCATACCACACACACAAATACACTAAACATGCTTACTTGCTTATTTGCGGATATCTTTATGTTATGATTTTTGCCAATTATAGATTTATTTTTTTAAATAAACTACGGGTAGGTACAGAACCGAGTTTATGATACAAACTTGTTTATGCACCTCGAGAGTAGTATACATACTTGTAGAACTTTCCATCAATCGTAACATTTCGCAAACAAAAGCACGGCTATCGATGATATTAACTACTCCAGAAGCCCACCCTCGCGTACCTTCGTGCTAATTTATATTTCTACTTTGTGTGCTTGTTTATATTAGGTATTTATATTTGTGACTGTTCGTATAACTTGTTATGTTTTAAAATTGGGAGTCTTGGTTAACTAAATGACAAATATAACAGAAGACACATGAAACATCAGAGTTTAAGATGATCAATATGTCAGAAGTCAAAGCTATGACTATTTGTTGTGAAGTAAAGTTTTTAAAGCCTCCGATACATAGGGTTAAATAAAGTGTCTCTATAATCGCAATCGAGCCTAACCAATAGACAACCAATTAGATAAATAGCTAATAAGACTTTTACGTCCATTCTCATCTAAGAAGAATCTATTGGCGGTAGACGATAACATCATTTTCAACGTTTACGTTCCCTAAAGGCAGCATAACAAACGATAGTATAATTAACGTCAATTATCATATTTTGAAACAGTTATACATTTAACGTAACCGAGATGCCCACTAATTACTGACTTGATTTGTTTATTCATCCAATACGACGTATTGTATCCAATATAAGGAAGTCGAATACGATAATCGCGCTAGGTTTTTGTTTATTTATACGTAAGATAAATTGTTATTCAACAAAGATCCAATTTATTCCATCTCCATCGAAGCATTTATAAAGTCACGACATTGCGACCTTCTGCGAGACATATTTAAAAGCCCCTTCCATTTTACTACATATTTCTGAGGTATCATATTAAAATAACAAATTGGCATGACTATAATCGGGCCGGTAGCCGAGTTATATAGAAGGATTTGCACCTCCAAGGCGCGGCTATCACGAGCTGAGCCTGCCTACAATACTATCTTGTTCTAACATTTATCTTTTGTTCTACTGCCTCAGAATCGACTCTGGTATAATGTTGACATTAACAGATTAGATGAATTAATTAAATTCAAATCATGTCATTTAAGATTCTGTTTTGTTTAACGTTTCAAATAAACGTTCACCTGTGATGAATTTCTTTACATATATACAGCTGTGGCGAAATATTCAAGTTCTTTGCCAATTAAAAATAATTTAACATATCGTAAAATTAATGCTAAGTAGTATTATTATGCTTAAAAGTCGTTAAGTTTATTGATATCATTGTGAGTCGATTGTACTAGGAAATGATGACGTAATTATACTAATATTTTAATAATTGTAACCATTATCATAAATTACGTGGTAGTTAAATTTAATATAATGTTACTATGATACAAAAAAAATCCCACGACAGCTCCGGTTTTTGTTTTTGTTTTAGAGTAATTTTATACAAATTTATCAAAACAACAAACAAACCCGTGCCAACCATTCCGTTACTTAAGTTCATAAAAACAAGTATTTTATTCCTTCCTGCTTTACAACTACCGATACTATTTGAGTTAAACAAGAAATCTTTTGATATACGTATATGTTGTGATTTAAGGGAATTTCTGTTTCAATTTGTTACACATAATGGTACATAATATCATGAATACTGAATTTTTGTTAATAAAATAAAATAACATTTAAATCACATTCGACATAACACCATGTAACTCCCCGGAAAGTATTATAATTCTGATAGATATTCATATTTAATACATCTTCCACATGTTTAAAAAATATTACGTATACTTTTTATTACAATACACTAATTTAGTATGAAGGAAACGATTTAATTTTGTGTTAAACAATTATCCGGCTTATAATTATTTATCTATGTAAATATACATAATTTCTAAACGTTTCAAACGGAGTTTTCCTACCACATTTAACTCTACCTACGAATATATTTATGTAAGAATCCGCGTGTTTAATATAAACGGTAAACACATTTTCACATACATATTCTATCAGATAAGTGATAAACATTAACCTTTAGGGTTATCACAAATGCGATCGAGGGGACGAGGATGGATAAAGGATCTTGGCTTGTTTTAATTTGGAGCGCGGTATTTTTCAGCGGGTGCATGGCGGTATTATGTACTATACCTGCCCTACTGGAAGAAAAGTACAACTTCAATCCGTTGCAAGTTGGACTCTGCTATATACCATACGCAGTTGGAGGCTTTGTATCTCGTTGGGTATTTGGCAGTATAAGTGACTGGAATTTCAAGCGGCATGCGCAGAAAGAGGGGGTAAAATTACAGCGAAACCGGCAAACGCACGCCCAAATCCAGGTGATTCCATTGGAGAAGGCTAGGCTGGAGCCTGCCCTGCCACTTTGTTATGTGTCTTGTCCATGTATTCTGGGATATGCCTGGGCTCTGGATAAAGTTGTTCACATATCGGGACCGCTGATCTTTCTTCTCTGTCTGGGGGTTTGTACTACTGGTGCAAGTAATATGGCCTGTACACTACTGCTCGATCTCAATGCACGCCAGGCAGGTAAGGTGTTGGGGGCTATGGCCATGTTCAACTGCCTTCTCGCAGCTGGGACTGCTTCTGGAGCGTTACCACTGGCCCACGCTATTGGTATGGGATGGATGGGAGTAATAATCGCCGGTGTGTGGTTTCTTATCTCCAAACTGCTCTGGGTGGTATGCTTGTATGGACTTAATTGGAGAAGGAAGCGGGACGGTACACTGCGCCAAGAGTTACAGTGACTGAGTGACCACATCTATAAAGACTTGTTACCTGGATGACCAAGATATATTTGAAAGCTGTGCAGATCTATGGTCTTTAAACAAAGCCAGGAAACAAGTTAACACTTATCTTGTGATTCCTTTATGCCTTTGGACAAAGAAAACAATGCAGCAATCAGCCAACTAAAATGAAGACAGCACTAAACTCTTAAACTTGTATCAGAGGTCTGTACCTCCAGCACAGTGGTGCACAATTCTTTCAATATTAATATTGTCTTTGTCTTTTTTTGTAAGCATTTCTAGGTCACTAGCACTCCAAATATAGTTATGCAGATAATGAAAAAGTACTCTGGACTCCTTCCAGTGATTGGCATAAAGTGGCAAAATAAAAAATCGCAGCTAATAGTAAGAGAATAATACCTGTATGAGATAACTACAACGCTGACTTCGGAACCCAGAAGACTTTTAGGCATTTCATTCTAATGTGGCATCAGGGCCGCAGACTGTATCTTACCATGCAATAGAAGCAATAGTTAATTTATCCCGGGAGCAGCCACTGCCACTGAAATCGAATGAAAAAATTTATAGAAACCGATTAAAACATTGATTGAGACAAAAAGTGAAGTCAATTCAGTATGACAGAACCCAGCAGGGAGGAGACAATTGACTTGATGAAGGTCAAGAAAAATCTTGGGAGATTCCAGGGAATCCCGAAACTCCGGGATAATTCGCTAAGCTGTTGGAAGCTCGTCATTTCCAATGTCCCATACGGAGCTTGGATGGCCTTGACTGCAAAGGCCGTACTAAGTCCCCTATTTCCGACGTCGAGCCCAAAGGAAGCAAATCTATACACCCACTCCACTGGCCAGCTCCCATCCTCACATTGCATTCCTTTCAGAATCTCTATATCCCTATCATTATTGATCCCAAGGGTCTTGCACGCAATTACCCTCGCTGCGAGAGATATAGCATTGCCAGGGGCCCCCACCCGCTCCTGCACCCGGGCTGTAAGTGGCGGAGTGAGCTGATGAAGTAGATTTTTGCTTCGAATAACTCCCGAGAGTCTCGTAAGAAAGAACAGAAATATATCTGGAGACTGGTAGTAACGTGTACCATCCAGATAAGCTCTGCTCAAAAGAACCTTTAAAACCCAATTAAAGGTGGGGAGTGCTTCTTGCTCTCGGCCATTTTGAAGGAAAAGATAGAGGACGTTCACGCACACCGCAGCATCGACACGTGGTCGTGTTGAATCGAAATAAGTCTACAGAGGCTTAGCAGTCTGTATAGCAAATTTCCATCAAGATTCCTTCGTACCATAAAAACCCCATCTTCACTCTTGAAATGGAGCATGTCATTTATCACGGATGTGACCAAACTTTCTGACATGGGAAGAACGGAGAGTGCCATAGATGTTGTATCCATATCGTTGGGGAACTTTTCCGTTGTCAATTTGGGAGCTCCTACCAGAAGTTCAGTTATTATTAAAAGCTGGTAAGACATAGGGATGAGTCACAAATTACCTATGAAATAATTCCAGGTCTTTTCGCCAGCCTCAAGTTGCACCAGATTCCTGTGTTATCTGTCAGTAGGTTATAATAGCCATTGCCATCGAACCATTCTTACCTATCTTGCGTCAGCTCTAATATCAAGAGCTGCGCGAAGTTATCTTCAATGGTATCACCCGTATTTGTCACGCTATGCATCCGCTTAGCATTCGTTGCTAGGAATTTCGACCCACGGGACACTGGGTCACCAAAGATATTCATGATTTGCTGGCGAAACTCCTGGAGATTCTGAAACAAAATCCGTCCCATCCCTATCGACTGCGCTGCGAGGACATTCTCCAGCCGGTCATCTATTAGGATGACGGAATCTCCCGGTAAGTTGATATCTTTCAACACGTGTTCGTAAAAACAGATATCAGGTTTCCTCATGCCTACATTTCCGGAGATGTAGATCGAGTCAAAAAGACCCGGCCACTGTGAACTGATCGAATGGATAATATTCTGTTCAGTTCGGGGTGTGTTGGTCATGCCATAAACCATTAAATACCCAGCGGAATCATCCTTGACCTGCTTGATAAATGCCAATGTATCATGATGAATCTGGACAGTTTTGCGCGCCTGCACCAAGGTATACTCCATGTCAATAGCACTAACAGGGAACCGCTCCGCCACCTTGGCATAGCATTCTTCTTGTGTAAACCGACCGCGCTCGTAGTCATGCCAGATGTCAGAGGACATGATCAAACGAAGTAGTTCTGGAGGAACGCATGAATGATTGGGACGCTTCCATGAGCAGAGGACATGTGCAAAGTCAAAAACAAGCGCTTTAATTGGGGCCATTGCCTCTGTCGTTTGTGCGTGTGTGTGATTGGATGGGACCAGGGTTGATATCGGGGGTAAGAATCACCGTGGACTCGAGGTTCACGGCTTTATATTAAAGTTGATCCTGATCCTTGATCTCGATCAACTGACATGGAAATGGTCCTGAAGTCACAAGATGAGCATGTATGTACTCCGTACGCCGCATATGTTCAGATTGCTCTCCCTTGCCTGCGTTTTGATAGTGTATGTATGCAGATCCAATTAATTCGTACGCCACGCCATCCAATACCTCAGTTGCATCCATCGTCACAGCTACAGCCAAGTAATAGTATACATCTACATAGGTAACAAATTATTAGTGATACAAGGGGCTCGGCTTCCCTCGGACCGCCTTCATTGTCCATCTTCTTATGAATACTGATGTCAATATTTCGAAGACTGAGACTACTACAGTAAACTAGTAGTGAGGAAGTTGCTTTTTCCGTTCATCTGACAGGTCAGGGGAGGATTCTACGCGTCACAAGTGAAGTAGGCACAATTTTGTTGACTCCGGCGGAGTCGCGTATGGGGAATACGTCTATACGCTAGACGGAGACAGGCTAGAGGATGAATATGATGAATTCGTAGCTATCTAGCTATCTAAAAGGAGAAAGAAGAAGGGAAAAATGAAGGAGTGGAATCCGGAAACGAAAAAGGGTAAGCCGGATGAGGCTAACTAGTTAACTAACTAGGTGAGTGCTGGACTCCATAATGGAATAGCGTCTATCTAACTCAACAAATTTCTTTGACCATTTCCATACATAGTGGGTCTATGATCTTCAAAATAGTTTGCATGTTCTGCTTTTCCAAAGACCCAAGTTGAGAAGGTCCACATTCCTTCTGCCTCGTTTGATATTTCCCTGTTTTGGTAATGTACTGCATATGGCATATTTGGATGCCAAATGGGTAATAACTAAGTAAGGCTGAAAATGATCTCGCAGACTCTGTCTCTTGTTATACTGCAAGTACAGTATGATGTGCCCATTTGCTCGTCGACATATTTGTTCCGGGCGCTTATGCATCATTTCTCTTTGTATCACAGCTAAAGACTCTTTAGATTCCACGAATAGGTGGCCTAAGATATCCTCGTTTCCAAAATGGCTAGCCTGCTCATTCTCAAATTCCGAGTCGTGATCACTTACTGGGTTCTTACCACCAGAATATATTGCAGAATCTTCGCATGTTGCTGTGTGCCGTTACATGATGGACAGAACAGATATAAATCTATACTTCTTTCAGCTTCGAACCTACACGGTACTGACCATTGTCACCAATATTGGATAGCCTTTGTTATTGTCGAGATAATATTTGTTGTATATCTATTTCCATGTCAGTTTGTGTTAGCTGTAAGGTCCTCGGATAGCGTAATACATCGCAACCTATTTTTTGGACCGTTGAAGGCAGTAGAAGATGGGTAACGGAAGATATGGAATTCAGCTACATAACTGGGCAGAAGATTATACTGCCCCTTTGCTGGTACGATCTTATAGAGCCCAACAACAATGCACATCAGATTTCTCAGTGTTTGCCTATCAAGCTGTATAATAGAATGATAGAGGTCTGACAAATTTTCACATTAGCAAGAGGCCTGACTTGCAACTAAGCGCTAATGCAAACTGTGGTATATGGATTATTTTTTCTCTTCGCTTTATGGATTGATATGACGACAATGTTTAATAAATGGATAAACCACAAATTATCGCAAATGCCAATAGTTAAATCACTTGTATAAGGCATCATGTTGCTTCATCGGTCTGATATTTCCGTGTCCAACCTGTGGCACTGCATCGCCCCGTTCCTCTTCCCATTGGAAGACGAGGACCCGAGAAAGCGAGCTTACGCAGCTATTTCGTATTTTTTTATTTCCTCCGTATAGTCCTTCAGTTTGCTCCGAGTCTCTGCCGCGATTATTATTGCAGCAATGCTGCAGTTCTCCTGCGTATAGTGATCCCAAGATGTTATGACAAGACTACCCTCCTGATATTGCGATCTAAATGCGCCCTCGAATTCATCCTGCGAACAGCTGAGGACAAGAGGAACAAGACAAGCAGCTTCGTGTAGACACCTTCGTCGGGAAAAGTGATTCTTGAGAAGACAGAGGGGCATTCCTCCATTGGATCGGGGATTCAGGTCAATCACCAGATGTCTCCCATCCTTTGCAGTCATGACATCGACGCCGCAAGGTCCAAAATACCCTTTTTGCTGGCAATATATGGCGACTTTCTCAATGAGGGGTGAATATTCGACTCTCAGCCCGTCTTGTTCCTTATATGAGATGCTTCCGCCCACCCATCGGCCCTTGCGATCAAGTAGTTGTTTGGTACAGCCTAGAAAGGTCGGCTTGCCGCTCTTGGGAATGAAAAATGTGACACAGACAGCCTCGCCCGAAATAAATTTCTGAATAATGAGGCTACTAGGGTGGAGGTGCAGATTCGAGATATGCAGTTGCCGCAGCAGTCCCCTGAGATATCTTCCTATTATCTCAATGAAATCTTGGCGATCCTTTTCTGAATGTACGACGAATGTCCCCAACGACCCGGATGCTTGTGAGAACTTGAGTACAAAGGGTATTTCTTCCTGCAGTACAACGCCGGTCATTCGTGCTATTTCTGCATCGACCAAAGTTGCGTCGTGGACCTGATCCGGCTGGAGGAGAGTATCAATGACGCTTGTTGTAGGTGTAGGTATGTTGGAAATAGCAAGTTCTCTTTTAGAATGGAGCAGATAGTGTGCCTCTGGAGATATCAAATGAGGCAGGTGGGTTATTTCGTCTCTTGGGTGTAATATAGCAACTTGAATATCCGGAAAGCGAGAAATGGACGTGAGGTCGGGCACGATGCGAAGTTCTGGCCGCTGGTATATGGCCAGATTCACGAAGAGACCTTGAACATTTTGCGGATGGAACAGGCCCTCGTCAACCTTAAATAAATATAAAGGCATGTTGCCTGCAATGAACCCAAGATGTTGAGGATAGACCAAGGATCTCATCCTTCGGGAGAGGTTCCCATGCCCTCCAAGCGTTTGGGACAGAGAAACATATTTTCGTGACGGCGATACGGGTTGGCCAGCTGATACTGTTGATGGCGGAGTTCCATACATCAACACAATGTTCTGATGATCATCATCGGGCATGAATAAGTCTTTGAGTGTTCGATCAAGGACGATGCTGCAACATGAAGCGGCTGCCATTTTTAGTTCGAAGGCATAAACAAACTCATGTGTATCTGATTAAATAAGAGAAGACAGCAAGAAAGAGCTTCTTTGATATGATCCTGTCAGCTTATGACAAATGTCGTGGTAGATGTGGGATATAAGGCACAAAATCGCGGTGAGATGTCCTTTCGCAAAAGTCATCAGTATCTTGGCCTGCACTTAACCTGTCAGATCATTTTCGTCAGGTAAAGGACTAGGTAATTTCTGCCTGTGACACACTTCATGCACATGCTTTTGGATCTGAAATGCAGAACTGGCGGTGAAGTTGGATGATTGGCGCCCCTTGCGTAGTCGGATTGGTTTCCCTCGGACCAGTATTAGATTCTCCCTTGCGATTTGCAAACGCTTTGTTCAGTTGGAATGGTTGTGTTTACTAACGCAGATCTGACCCTCTTAAGTACTTAGTTCACGTAATATTCCCATCGCAGTTTATGGAACGGTTTTATCAGCTGTATATCTTTGCTACGGACTACAGATAAACTTAGACCTCCTTCCAGAATTTAATAACCAAAGTTGAACTCTTTTCTTTCCGTTTCTTACTCCCGCTGAGCCCAAATGCCTTCACTGGTCCTTGGTGGTAAAACATACCACATCACTGATATAGATCGTCGGACCTGTTCACGCACGGTTCCCATGAAGATTTTATCATTAGGTCTATCTAGAACAGGAACAGAATGTGAGTATGCTCCTTTACTCAACCTGAATTGCTCTAACTTCATTAGCCATCTCATTAGCCTTGCAAAGCCATGGATATCACGGCATCTATCATGGATTTAACGCCTTGATATCCAACCCACGAGACTGTGAGATGTGGATGTCTGCCCTCCGTGCTAAATACGACGGACAAGGTCCAGCTTTCGGTCGAAGAGAATTTGACCGGCTGTTAGGTGACTGCCAGGTAAGTCAACCTTCTCTTAAGAGTGCTAAGCTCATTGTGTATAGGTTGTGTTTGGTATCCCGGCTATTTGCCTTGCGGAGGAGCTTATCCAGGCTTACCCAGAAGCAAAGGTCATTCTTACCGTTCGGGACTCTGCAGAAGAATGGCTAGAGTAAGCATAATACTCCTCTGTGCTCCTTACTACGCCCTTCACACCGCATCGAGGACTAACATAATAACGCAGGTCAATTCGTCGAATACCAAGAAGCACAGATATATGGAAGCGTATTCTTAAAACGGTGGTGCCCGTGCTCAATAGTATCCTTCGAACTGATTTCCGGTGGAGAGATCAAGTGATGTCAAAATCGCGACAGGTTAAGTGGAATCATATCCGGAAGGGTCCAGTCTTTTATGAAGAGCACTATGATATGATAAAGTCATTAGTTGCTCCGAATAATCTGTTGATTTACAATGTCAAGGATGGGTGGGAGCCCTTGTGTCGGTTTTTAGGGCATCCGGTGCCGAAAACACCAATGCCCCGTGGCAACACGAGTGGCCAGTTAGTACAAAAGCTGGACGGTATCCTGCTGTATAACTTCAAAGTTTGCCTGATGAAGATACTTCACATTCTTGGATGTTTGGCTCTGATGATAGTGATGTATAGATTTCTCAGAGTGGTTATGCATGCTAATCGTCCTTCTGAAAGCCTTTACTGCACTTCTATAAAATAATAAAGCTGAAAAAGTTGCTTTGAATGCTTTAATATTGAAATTCTGACATGCCTGGATGGCGAGAGGAAAGAGAAAGTTGTTTAATTCGTATGCGAGGTTTTCAATTACGTTGAAAAAGATGATAACCAGTACTGTAATGATACATTCAAGATACTCACTGCCCGAGAGTTGACGGGATTATATTATATGTCATATATTGTCCCATACATTGTGTGCTTGGAATTTTTACTGGGTCCTTGTGCAGCACAGCTTGTCTTTGGTAGAGCCAGGATGCTAAAAGCTCATATTCGGTTGCTCCCTTGCGTAGGTGCTGACTTAAAAGCGTAACCTACAATACCCACACCTACACCCTACTTATATTCACACTACAGCAACTTGTGAAGTGGAATAAACCGTAATAATTGCTCTCCCAGCTCATCAACCGATGGCCGCCACGGACATGAAAGCAGTCTTGGATGCGGCGCTCTTATCGGTATGTTCAGCCTCCTTCCATATATAGAGAAGTTGCTAACTCTGTTATCTGTCAACCTAATAGGCATTGACTGCAATTGTTTGGCGCCTGCTTTTTCGGCTCTACTTCCATCCATTAGCGCGGTACCCCGGGCCTAAGCTTGCAGCCATCTCGAACCTGCCGTATGTTCGATGGGCGACTTCCGGCCAACTCCACCAGAAGATCCGCGAGCTGCACGACCAGTATGGCGAGGTAGTGCGCATCCGGCCCAATGCCCTTACTTACCGATCTCCCCAGGCTTGGAAGGACATCTACGGACATCGCAGACACGGCACATTACCATTCAGCAAAGACCCTGAGTTCTTTATGCCATCTCCACCAGGCCAGTCACACATTGTTAACTCTGACGAAGTTGACCACACCCGACAGAAACGCCTGCTTACTCATGCCTTCTCCGAACGTGCCATGCGAGAGCAAGAGCCACTCATCATGTCCTACGTGGACCAGTTTATCGAGAAACTACGGGGCTACTCCCGATCCGGGGAGCCGGTTAATCTCGAGAAATGGCTCAACTTTCTTACATTTGACATTGTGGGCGACTTGGCATTTGGGGAGCCGTTTGGCTGCCTGCGCGACTCAAACTACCATCCCTGGGTAGCGACCATTTTCCAGAGTATCAAGACAGGGGCTTATCTGCGTTCACTCTCGGTGTACCCACGCCTTGCTAAAGCGGTCCGGAGCATTCTCCCGAAGCAAGTGGTGCGTAAACGCGTGCAACACTACCAAATGAGCAAGGAGAAGGTGGTGCGCCGCCTTGCTGCCCAGACTCAGCGGCCGGACTTCATCTCACACATCTTGCGATGTAACGCCGATGATGAACGGGGAATGCGGCAGGCAGAAATCGAAGCCAACGCAGCCATTGTCATCCAGGCTGGTAGTGAGACCACGGCCACGGCGCTGGCTGCCTGCCTATACTACCTTCATCAACGCCCTGAGAGTCACCGCAGAGCCACCAACGAAGTGCGCGCGGCCTTCCCCAGCGGATCTAGCATTACTTTTGCTGCAGTTCACCACATCCCCTTCCTTAATGCAATCATAGAAGAAGGGCTACGGCTCTTCCCGCCGGTACCTGCCATTTTACCACGACTTGTGCCGCAGGGCGGCGCTGTCATTGATGGAAGCTTCGTGCCTGCAGGGGTATAGTCTATCTCTTCTCTCCTTTCCGCTCGGGCCCAAAGTTTCGAGAATGAATACTGAAGCTCGTCCAGGTGTCCGTTTCAATTGCCCACTATTCGGCTTTTCGCGGATCCACCAACTTCGTTGACCCAGACTCCTTTCTCCCAGAGCGATGGCTCGAGAACCAGAATCCAGATAAAGCCGTTCGCTTCGAGCACGACCGACACGAGGTATTCCAGCCGTTTTCTTATGGATCTAGAGCCTGTATTGGCCGGAAGTAAGCTAGGCCATCCCCAAAGATCTCGTTGCAAGATACTAACCCATATCGTGATTGTCCTCAGTCTCGCGTATGCGGAAATGCGCACCATCTTGGCCAAACTGCTCTGGAATTTCGATACCGCCCTACTGCCCCAACCACGCCAGTGGGACAACACGAGAAGCTACATTGTATGGGAGAAGCATGCATTATGGGTTCGACTGCAGGAGAGATCCAATCGTGGCGTAGGGATTTAATGAAGTAGCTTTTCTCCAAGGGAAGGAGGCTGAGCATACACTCATCCTATAGTTCAGCGGCGATTATCCACAAACCGGCTGCCGGCAAGGAATTAAGGGTTCAAGTATGTGTCAATCACGTTCATAAGGGTTACTTTATTGTGGTCGGGCGGACGGGAAGCCGTCACATATGGTCGTTCTGTGTTGGGGGGGAGGGGAAAAAAAAAGAAGAACCATGCAGATTAATGCTCATGTGCACTTTCTGGATACCGGCTGTGAAAAGCAGTAGAGGCTTGGTCCACGTTCTCATTTGGTCAAGAAGTCTTAAGTTTACAAGTCCATCTCTTCCGACAAGATATTCAAACCGGAAGAGGTCTTGCCAGTCGTGATTAGAAAATGGAGCGGTTTGTTTTTGTTTTTTGATGAGGATGGTTGTCCCTCAGCTACACTTCGTTTTTACCCCAAAACTTAGTCACATTTAATGCAACTAGAATAAGGCGGGACTAAATGGAGCATGAATAAGAATTTTCCAATAGTCAGACGCTTGAGCTACAGGCCTTGTGACCTATTTATACTTTGCCTCACCAGCGTCATTTAATTGCCTTTTACTTCCAATGCGGGACCCTTTGTATATCAAATAAAAAGTCAGCCAAACATCCAGGAAGAGCTAATGGAAAGTTGATAAAATCTTACCAGGAAAGATCACCAATAGTCTCAAAGCCCAGTTTCCAGGTCAAGTTCAATCCAACACACAGGAAACTTTGATGGAATTTTGATCCACCAGACTCAGAGTATGTGTCAGCACATTTGTAGTATGGGGGGTAGAAGCCACTATCTTCCCAGTGACAACATATTGGCTGCTGAAATCAGGATCCTGGTTCATCATGATATTGCCAGTTCTGATATCACCATGGGTGAACACTGATCCATGCATCAAAGTTGAGTTGTCATGTGCAAGAAAAGAATGAAGAAGCTTCACAGAAGTGATGTTGCCAGTGCTGGCATACTGCCATGTTCTACCACTTTCCCCATATGGAGTAGTAGGGCAAGGCATTAGGCTTGCACGTGATCCCACATAGATAGTTTCTCTTTGTCTTCTTTGTCTCTCCTCTTCTTCCTTCCCTCTCCAAATTGGAAGTTCTCGTTGATGGCTACAATAGTTTGGATAGGAACTTTGATTCAATATTATCTACTATTCCGAGCCTGTGACAGTGGATAAAGATGGGCAAGAAAAGAGATGGCAGCAATTTTCCGGCATCGAGCAGAAAGGGGGTCACACACTTAGGAGGGTTGAGCATCCTGCTGAACATCAAAACAACTCAGTAGGGGGTACCGCAGCAAAGTAAACTAGGGGCACGCTAGACAGCCTGGCCGAAAGAAAGCGGAATGAAATGACTTGACCTAGAGTCCAACAGATCCTTGTTAGAGATACCTGTATTGTAGTATATATGCTATGCTGTTGACATAGATTACCGCTATTCCCTATAAGGATCCAGCACTCGCCTAGCTTAGCATTTCTATATTCAAAACCTGAAGGTTCTTCATCTTCAGATTCCACCATTTTTCCTTAAAAGATAGATAGATAGCTCAATATATTCGTTCATTACTACTATCTCACTTTGCCCTTTTAGGTGTATCCGCCTTACAGCACCTCGCTAAAGCCGACATATGAACACCTCTCCACCTTGATGTAACCGTAACTTACATCCAAAGCATTACCAGTTTCAAAAGACAACATAGTAAGAAGAGCATTTGTGGAGGTGCTTTGTTTTGTATGAGACAGTCACATTGCATGATGTGGTATGTTTGGTACCTTCATGAGATGGCTAATTGCCACCTCCAGCTGCCTGCCTATAAGAAATATATATGTTTATGTTGTGGAATACATTGAGTTAGGGCTAGAGGTCTCATGTATACACTAATTGTTCCTAAGCACTTGGTAACCGCTTATATAAAACAGGTATATATATATATAATTATATATAAGGGAGAATCGAAAGGGAGTAGATAAAAAAAATTTAATATTACCATGTACATAAATGATTCCCACTCATTTGTTAATATACTTGCTAATCAGCTCATTGCTGCTCCTGGATTTGAATCCACTGCCTCATAAGTTCTAGCTCTAATTGCTCATTTTGAAACTGTTTTAGGCAAACATATTCTTCTTTCCTTTTAACCTCTGTCTCCAGGTTTCATAATTCTAATTATTTTCAGTGTCACAGTGCCAACTCAGCCTGCCTGTACACAGGTTCATGTGACCCTGACCTTGTTTATATCCCCACCTGGAGAAGATCCTGTTTGTAGCTCTTCAATCTCCATCTTGTCTATACACTTGTAGATAGCCTGACTGTAGTAATCCAATGTCACTTCCTATTCTACCAGACCTGACCCCAGCCTGCACCCTGACAGATAGATACTTTTTGAGAATAAAACAGCCCAAACCAAACTTTCATGGAATGACCCCTTCTGTTTATCTCTTCCAGAGCCCCAGCAAGACAAGAGGGATTTCCAAGTATCCTAATGGGCCAAATACCCTTGTGGTAATGTCAGCCACAGAGATTACAGCTAACCTGTAGTATTATAACTTGGACAGTTTGATGAACTTGATGATATAACTCAAAGCGCAGCAGTGTTAATACTGGTGTTAGATTATGAAGGGCTGGGTGCGCTTTAGTGGACAAAGTATAGTTGGGTTATATCACATGGTTACAAGCACCCGCTGTTTCTTGGACAGTTCTGGAATGCTCCAGGAGTGCTCCGGAGTGCTCTGGGAGTAAGCTGGGACTCCAAGGTGCGTGTCCCAGAGCGTTGAAAGATGCTCCCTGATCACTCAGGGAACAGTCACGTGCAACCCTCGTAAAAGTGGCGGGACCTGTAATAGGAAATTCAGAGTGGCTCGTAGAAAAAGGTTACAATTTAGGGCTACTAGTTTGGAGAGTTGTCGGATCGTGAGTCGGTCCGTGTCTTAGTCAGCTGCCACCTTCCCTCTTTCCTCGTGGCCCTCTACTTTCCCATGGTCTCTCTTCCTTCTAGTTAGATAGCCTCATTATTAAGTACGTTTTATGAGTATACGATTGTTTTCCCCTTTGCCGTCTGTCAAGAGTTCAAATTGGGCGAGGTTGCGTCCGGGGCATTGGTTGTATCCGGCTCCCACTAGAAAGGGTTTTCAGTGCTTGTTATAAATTGAGAAGACAGTTAGCGTATACCTACATGAATCAAGAATGGTTTCATCTTTTCGGCATCGTTCTGAAGCCAACGGTCAGGTTTGAAGCTATTGCAGTCTTCGCCAATGAGCTCGGGGTTCCGATGGAAGACCCAGGTATTGATACTGAGGATAACCTAGAGCCCTTAATTAGCATTGTCTAACATTATCTCGCATCGTGTGTGGGCTACTGTACCCCTTCTGGGAAGTATCTGCTTGCAATGGTCATTCCACCCTGTGGTACGACTTGAGGAAGACCCCTTGGGGTGGCAGTTCCCTTTCCGGAGATGAGCATGTAGTTTGCTGTTTGAGGGGAAAGCTACATCACAATTGAGACATGAAACATGGGGTTCTACATATGCTGCATAAACACTAGGGCCAGATCTGTTGTCATCCATGTTGTTGTGAAAAGGTGCTCTGTAATAGGGATCAGGGGGCAGTTCCCAATCAGTGTTGTACAAAATGAGGTCATTAGTATACTCAATTGGCATAGGCTGTTCTGGCTGGCCCAAACTATACTGACCATACTAGTCCAGAACATTGGGTGGAGTAGCTGATGACAGCAGCAGTATTGTATTGGGGGGTTCACAACTCTCAGCCTGATAGACTGTGGCCTATTGACTAGGGTGCTGATTCCATAACTGCTTACCTTGCTCTGGTGTGTTCTGTGTCTAGAGCTTGTCTGTGATCATCAATTGCTGCTGTTATTGATTGTGGTTTTGTTGATTTGCCTGACCTTGGTTCTGATTGTTGTTCAGACCCTTCTACCATTGAGACTGCCTAGGGCTGTTGGATCAACTATTGTTCTAGTTCTAGTTCTGGCAATTCTGATTCCATGGTTGTATGTTGTTGGGGAAATTCCAGTAGGATTGGAAATTCTGATATCTATTATTCCACTGCCCATACCCCTGTGGTTGTGTTAACAATTGCCACTGCTGCTGTATATATATAGGTGGTGCAAACTGCTGGTTATATTATTGCTGTGGATATCAGGGATAGTATATATTAGGATAGTGTGTGTCAGGATCTGCCTAAACAGTGGAGTAGACTGTTTAAGCCATGTCTGTCCAGATTCCTGCTTTAGACTTAATTTAATCCAGAAACTGAGCAATGGTGGTGTCCTCAGTAGGTTCCAGCACATCATGCTGTAACCAGACATCTAGATAACTCCATGCCATCATCAATTAGTTAAAAACTAAGTCAATATTTGCAGCCCTTGCATACCAGAAGACTTGCTATATAAAGGCTTACAGTAAGCAACCAGCACAAACATCTCTTATAGAATAATTAAGGGCATTCAATGACTGGAGTGCATCTGCTGTGTGAGGTTTGAAATGCCTGATAAGTAATTCCCTGAAGGCGTGTTTTATGCATTGGGTTCAGTGGGTAGTGAAGAGTGGGAGTTGGAGAGTAGGACAGCAACTGGGTTCCCGGATCAGAATGGACGGTTGTGCAGAAAGGCATAATGTGGAATGCATGCATTATATTGCGGTACATGGTTATCTATAGTAGTGTGAATTATCAATTGACATCAGACCTATTCTGCTAAATTCAATCTTTACCGAACAAATTTCCAGAAATCCCTTGCCAGATCCATGTAGTTAAGGACTTTTCTCACACAAAGCAAGTTCACGTCTTTGATTCGAGTAATTCATATTGCATGACTCAGAACAAAAAAGAAGAAAAAAAAATTTAAACATCTTCAAAACAATCGGCCAGTTTCCTGCAGAGTCGGAACGAAACTGCCATGCTTGAAGCATGAATAATACGATGAAAAGGGCTTATTTGTAGAGAATCTATTTATGCAATTACAAGCAAAAGTTTATTAAAGAGTAGTTGTGCTTTTTACGATCCAGGGACTGAATTTTGACTGGCGGGAATGATTGAAAATGCCAGGAGAAAAATAAGACGAACCTGGCACAAGATACCTGATTGCTGCTCTGCGTTCAAAGACCCATCCCATCTACAGGACATGTCCTTCCAACTGCATTTGAATTTGGATTCACGAAGATCCATTATGCATTCTTTTCCATCACCAATAAACGGTATCATTTCTTGACGGGCGCTGGAATCAGGTTATTTTTATAGTACTGATGAAATTCAAACCCACCATGGAATTGTAACACACCTGAAAATTCGTTGATTTGGTTTAAGTTAATTAATTGCCTTTTGCATTGAATAATATACAGTTGCAATTGACCCATTCCGCACAGGTCCGGGCTGCGAACTAAATCCATGGAACAATTACCAGTATGATATCATCCATTAGAGATATGTACACATCATAGTTCTTTTGATATTTAAATATTTAAAGATATCCATATTTCCTCAATTGATACCAGAAGCTGTGTGTCTTGTGGGAAAGAATTTCTACACCTCACCGGCAGGTTTATCTTTTTTCTGACCTCAAAGAGAGCCCTAATATACAATTTGAAGAATCGCACACGCTTCTGGACTTTTTATCAACACCATGGCCGAACAATCAACGCCATTCCTTAATGCCCCTCAGGGCTCGGCAGACGTTGACCCGTCTACTGTAAGAAAAGAGGAAGCACGGGAGGCGGAGCCCATGCATTACCAGCATGTTGGAAGCGCACCAAGACCGGAACGTGCTATTTCACGACAGGGGGCAATGGTATCACAAGTACCTCAGCCGCAGTATATGAAGCTCGGCAATCCTGGTCCTCTTGGGTTGCTTTCTTTCGCTATCACAACCTTTGCTTT
>JAOCNA010000012.1:5196504-5207980 GCA_026546675.1 Papilio helenus | reverse complement strand
TTCACATTTTATGATTATGATAAATGATGTCTTAAAAAGTTAAATTTTATTAAATAAACTTGCGTTGAATGGGAATGGGAATTATTAAAAGCTTTTACATTTTTTAAGCCTATCGAATGAAAACAAGCGTAATTTAAAATACAATAAACTACGTGTTCAGATCACGCACTGAACTTGAGATGACAAACTTTGTAAAATAATTTGAAAACTTTTAAAGCTCTCAGATCTCCAACAGCGCTTATATGAAAAGACAATCTACGTGTTATTTGAAAGGTAAAAGGGCAGTAATATTTATGTCTGCTGTGATATCGTTTCAAATTAACAATATATATGAACTTTACACATGTTTTATATTTCTTAATAATAATGTCCTTGTACTTACGTAAGTTCTCACTTCATTGGTGTTATTTGCTTTTTTTATCAATAACTATGTATTTTTATCGATTTTGTTACGCGTTCGTACACCGCACAGGATTAAAAGGTAAAGTTCATCTCATGTTGACATTAAATGCGAATTGATAACTCTTATTGTATCATATTTATATTGAACACAGGCATAGTTTAAGTTAGAAAAAAAAACCGTGCACGTCTTATAACAAGAGGATAATTTAAGTAAATTTAATACATTTGTGTTAAGGATAGAATGTTATTGTGTCATGAAACGCGTTGGGCGGGCGGCGTAGACCGCAGCCTCCGTGGCACTGAGGGCGGCCGGCCACCGCACCCCCGCACGCCGCGACCCTCGTCCCGCTCCCTGCGCACCCAACACCTCCGTATCCTTACATATTTTCTTTCTGTACCCTCACCCCCACAAAAACAGAACTGAACAGAAATAACTAAGCGCTCAACATTGAGAATTAATAACTTAATGTTTTGAGTTTGTAATATTTTATTTATATCGAAAATCAATACTTGATAGTAAATTACTATTTGAGATCAAATGTACATATTACCGCATTGTTAGGGTCTAGACTAATGTTTAGGGCTATGATGTAATATTTAACATTACCTTTTTAGAATTAAACAAAAACGAGTCAATTTTCATTCACGCAAATTCTACATTTGCGTCCAATACAATTTACGCAATCCGTGTTGAGGTTGAAATGTAATTTATTTAAAGTAAACCAGGGTAGGTATTAAGAACCGTATTAAAATCTGCTTATTTTTTAAAACCTTTTGGTCCTTTTCGTTCGCTACATTTAACAATTAATTGAATCCCGTATGAACATGTCACCTATGTTGTTTACCTATGCAAGAAAGACGATTAGGATTGCTCACGTAATCTTAAAAAAATTAGTATACAACGTAAGTAAAAATGCTATTGATTAATATAAAAATATCGCTTTAACAAGGACATTGATTGAATTAATTGCATTTTGAATACCAACAAAGCAATGGTAATATGGTAAGAAAGACTTGATATAAACATTTTTAACTTTTAACATCCTGTAATTGATACATTTTTAAAAAGTTATGAGCAGCGTGATGTAACGTCCAATGTATCGCTTTAGTTGTTACGTAATAAACATTGAAGTGGAAGAGATTGGCTAACCGCCAGCAGGCCTAGTGACGGTTATCTCGCGCGTGGATCCAACACAGCCTCGAAAATATTCTCACTTCCCAGTCCCCATGGAGAACACTCAGATCGCGCCCCGCGTGCTGGCGTCATTCCAAATTATCGACGTAGAAGCGCCACCTCATCGCCTTTCTGCAGATGCACGTCCACTCGATAAACTTGTCAAGTTACACTAGACATATCTAGATAGAACATGTTTTGTTGTTGGTAATAAGCTATGTCCACTGATGCTTTAACTTTTAATTTGCGACATATTTACGTATACTTCCGGATTTCATCTTATGAATGGGTAAAACCTTGTTTCACGTTTTCTTATATTTTAGACCTATTTAGTGCACATAAAACAACGTACATAACGTATTGGAAATGTATCTACTAATCTTGTAAATGGTGAAAATTAATCAATTTTCGTAGACGAGCTACGGCATAGCTTAAAACTAGATAATAGGGGATAAATTAGGGGCTGCACTTTTATACTTTTCGTACATACTAAGTTACCTCTTACACAGGAGCATGATTTGATATGATTGAAATATTTTATTTTCTGAAGAGTTTTATGTTTTCATAGTCTCTTTTTCAGTCTATAAAGTAATGAATGACGTCGTAGAGCTAAGTACATTGTTTGTTTTTTTCATTATCACGTTTGAAAGCTCGCTTCGCCTTTGTAACGTCGAGTGTTGAAAGGAACAAAGGCTAATTATGTAAGTGACTGCATCGTTGCTTTGTAACTTGACGCACAGTATTTTTTCTGTTTGACTTTAATGCACGCATGCTGTTCTATTTTTAAAATAGGTTTATACTTCGTTTGAGTGACGTAATCAAAGCCTAAGCTTTATTAAGCTGCTTTCTAGCTTATATTTTCTCTAGTGTATTTCAGATTTTCACTGAAAGATTAAAGCTTTAAAGTTTAATTAGTAGACTTTGATATTTCAATAGTCTTATTGAAGTAAGTTTAATGCGAACTTTAGCAATATAATTTGCCTTAGCGCGAATGAATACTGAATAAATCGGTTTTTGGATATACTGAAATTACGCTAAGCGCATTTAAGAAGCGTGTTTTACTTTTTTCTGTCAATAGATTACGCGAGTTACCATGTTTACTGAGTCAGTCATCGTGATTGATTGATTTTGCTTATAGTGTAATACTTATATGTTTATTGCATTATATTGTGTTTGGATCTGATTTACTTTTAACTTTCTAATAGAAAGATTTTAAAGTTTTCCTATGTTAGAGAATGATGTTTGAATTAATGAAATAATTCGGAATTTCACTGTACTACTGCAGTATTAGGAGTTATGGCAATAGGAAATAGAAAATCAATAACTTTTACAGACATAAATTCTTTATTTAAGAAACAATTTTCTATACTTATTAAGATGCAGTAAAATGTGTAAAACATTCCACATGTTTCATCATAGATGAATAACTAAGTATATAAACAACACAAAAATACTTCTTAATTTAATATGGAGAGGGACATTTGTAACATAAATTTGTACAAAAGTACTGAAATATAAGCATTTCATGGAAAACAAAAGTTTATATTCTATAAATAATGTAAACGAGGGCCTTCGTATTTGTGAAATTGATGACGTCACTGGTGTGATGATTTAAGACTAGTCTATAATACAAATGAGTTTTAAATTAATAAAATTGCTTAATTTATTGCTAATTAAATAATTGTGATATTTGTGATGTTTCGTTAAAATCAGACACGTACTAAAATGTACAAAAAACTACATCGATTATATAATTGTGATGAAAAGAGGTAAACAGCGACAAAACACGATAGTGACGTAATTAATTAAAGCAAAACCTATTAGTTTGAGATTTAAATAGTACAATGACCTCCACTGCCATTGTACCTGTGATGCAAAAGAATCTCCGACAATTAGCTACTTGAAAATATTTGTTTAAATTTATGAATATCTTGGCATTTAAATATTACAATAAAATAGTAGCTGCTCGTGTTCTCGTATGATAAATAACTGAAAATGATATGTCTAAGAATAAAAAATAACCTAAAACATAAGATTTCGTCTTAATACAAAATAAAATATACTCCACGAATAGAATGAAAAAAAGTCTTTCTCAATGATATTACAATTTACATAGCCTCCACTTCACTTTTAGGTACAGCTCCCGTTGTGTCGTTCTTTATAAATCCCTGAAAACAATAAGAAAAAAATATAATACTAACAACAAGAACAGAATTCCAACTGTTGAGATATGTTGTAGACAGCACATATTTCTACATTTATTATTACGTAAAATGTTGGCTGGTATTACACCATAATTTTCGCATCGTATTGCGAATTAAAAAGGCCAGCAATGACGTGGAGTATGCACGCTGTAGGACATCTGCGCCTAGGAGACACACTGCGCGCCCACAAGATGTTCAACAAGAGCTATAACGCCTACGTCAGGGAACCTTTTAAGGTAACGGTAAAAGTAACTACATCAATTAAGCTAGATTGCTTGCTTATTAAACTTAAGTTTATTTTTAAATCCTGTTTAACGATGGAGCATATATGTACATCGAAGTGGCGAACTAAACTTGACATACCTTTCAGCCAAGTACCGGTGAAAAAAAATCTTCACTGTCTTGTCTATCTAAATATAAATGTGTTTGTTTCAATTTGACAAAGTGTAATATCGTAGGTGTGGAGCGAGCTCCGTCGTCCTGACGTAGGAGCTGTGAACTTCCACACAGGGATGGGCGGGTTCCTGCAGACGCTGATGTTTGGTTACGCTGGTGTCGGAGTGTACCTCGACCGGCTGGAGATCAGCCGTCCTCAGCTGCCGCCGCAGACCCACAAGTTGAAGATAAGAGGTAATTGCGTCACGGATAGGGCGTAGAAGATAGTGCATAGAGGATAGTGCATAGAAGATAGAAATTCTCTTTTTTTCTGGTAGACCAATTGATAATTTGACAATTTGTCATGCTCAAGCCAGCTTCATGGTCGACTTCAGAAGGGTACAGGGATGCAGTTGTGCTCCTCCCCCAACCTTAAGGAGCCAATCTTACTTGCCTTATCTTACTTATAATTTTAAAAGTTTATATGGAAGGATGGTTGTTAGAGAATGCCACTTTAAGGACTGACCAGATCTCGGTGAAATTTGACATAGATCTAGATTATAGTCTTGAAGATCATGGGCTACCTTTTTGTATTATGCGCTGACGGAGTCGAGGGTAAACGTTGTAAATAAATATTTAAACTATTTAGAAGACTATTAATGGTAGGTACACCCTTAGACCTAGCTTTTTTGTCTGGCAACATCGATTACTAGCTTCATTAATTTGTTGGCATTATCTCCTTCTCCTACTCCAGTAGGGTCGGCGCAGGTTTTCGTCTTCCAAACTCTATCATCCGTCATCTCAGTCACTCCCTTCTTGATCATATCACCTTTTACGCATTCATCTCTTTCTACGTCTACCTCTACCAGTGTACCATACTCCTTGTTACATGTGATTCATCCCTCATAACATGCCCATACCACGCTAACCTTTTACTTCTTTAATTTCTCTACCACTGGGCTACTCTCAAACTTCCTCTATACTCATTTGGTATCTTATTCTTCATTAATTTGTTATCTAGGTATAAAATATCTGGGAGCCAATTTGACTCTGGACATAGAAGTTGACGACATCAGTCTGACGGTGACCAGCGTTGATGACAACTGGCCTCTAGTCATAAACAACGGGAAGTACAATGTCACACTGGTGCCAGGATTGACAGGTATTGTTTTTGTATAGATATTTAGAGGCGCACACCTTTGACTAAAAAATCGCACAACTGTTGTGCGATTGTCGGTTGTTTCGCAGCAAATTCAACTATTTAGTTGCACAACTAAACATTGAGTAGTGTGCGCATCTCCATATAAGCTAATAGGAATCAAAGAGAGACTAAACAGTTGTGCGATAGTTTAGTCAAAGAAGTGCACGCGCTCTTACCAATGATTTTGGTTAGATTAGTAATTTTTTCTCTTAGTAATCTATATATAGAAAGAGCTACGGTAGCTCAGGTGTTAACTTGTAATCTGAAAGTCTTGGGTTCGAATCCCGCCATTGTGTTTTTAGAATTTCATATATTTTTATGTGAATAAAGTATCTTCAAACTTAAGATAAGCTAAGTTAATTGTGAATATTCTTTATGAATATCTTTGTTTTAGTGACATTATCAGGAGAAGGACCCTTTACAATACGTTCCAAACAGTGGAAAGACTGCAAAGTTCCCGCTGACGTCATCGGACAGAGTTACCTTAGACCTATTGGAACTTGAGTTACAAAAAAAAGATAAAAAAAATATCATTTTGTTAGCGGAATATTAACAGATTTGTATACCATTTGTATTAATTTGATATGAGTATCATGAGTTGTTTTTTTTTAAAGAATTTTCTACGCGAGCCTAGTCACTTGTCACATCTTTTGTATCAAGTAATTTTAAGAATAAATATTGCCTTCTATTAAAAATCATTTGTTGCAAAAAAAAAATGTTTAATGCATATTAATTTTAAAACTTTTTTTTTATTTATAGACGTTAATGTAATTTTTAAATATTAATTACTACACAAATGTAGGTATTTATTGTTGAATTCGTTATTCAAGTTGATTTGACCCTTTAGCCATTTAATCATAATTCGCCGATCTTAAAAATATCGTTCTAATTATATCTACATTGTGATGTTGAAACCTGAAACTGCTGATGCTAAGGGGTATAGAGTTTCTTGTTATTGACATTTATATAGTGCGACTTATTTATCTGACCCGGTAGGCAAAAGTAAAGATGAAGTCACCTAATAGGAGTGGGAGCATACGTTATAAAAAAAAAACAAGCATAAGGTAAGGGTGTGGTTGTGCATTCCAGGGCGTCTTACAGAAAGAGCTACATGCCTTACATTCTCTCTCTTAACATTAGCCCCCTAGTAATGCGTGTCGTAGGCCTAATTTTAGTCCCTTTCCTTTCCACCCCTTATAAGGAATGGATGGGCAAAGAAAGTATATAAGACAGCGGAGGAGACGCACAGGATGGAGAATTATCCTCTTTATGTGTCTCCTTCGTCAATTAAGAGAAGGCAACGCATCTGCTATTGCGAATGTCTATGGGCATTCAGGCTTACTCGTTTGCCATCTTACATTAAAAAAAATGTTTTTTTTTGCAGAATTAATTGCGATATAACTGTTCGTCTCAGCGGGCAGATAATTTTGTAGCACTATATATTTGCATTTGATGAAATAACTCGTCTTTAGTTGTTGATGTAATTAAATTAATTTAGGCAAACACGTGGAAAAAATTTGGCTGACTAACTGAACAAGTGCATTGACATGAATGTTGCTGTGTGTGATACATAAGTGAATCGTCTTTTTTATTTATTGCAATAGAAACAATATATTTTAATGGTTATATTGTTTATTGTAACTCATACGAATGATTTATTATTATCATGTTTAAATTTTAAATAAACTAACTTAATAAAAGGTCTTTCATTTCTTATAAATGCAGTCAGAATTTCCGAAAACTCTTTTGAAACATTGACAAGCTTTCGCCTGCGATCAGTCAGCGCGGAATTTAAAAAAAAAACAAAAACAAGCAACGTGTTCTTCCAGACTGCTCTACATCTATGCCTTTCATCGAGATCCGTTCAGTTTAGGCGGTAAACTGTAACAAACAGCCGCCTTTTTTTCCTCATTTAAATTAAATGAAATAAATAAAATCTAAGCTTTCGCATTAATATTAGTAAGAAAAAGTAAACAGCGTATTGTCTTGCGTCAAATAGAACGTTACCTCGACAGTGGCTTAGCGAGGCACGCGCTCCTTGCCCGCCGCCCAGCTCACACCGTGCCGGTACGCCTCCGCCAGTGCACGACCGCTCTCGTACGGCTCGTACTCTTTACTCCTTCTACAAATACAAAGATATATTTTATTCGCGACTTCGACCACGCAATATTAAGATAAAAAAGTAGCCTATATGTCTGTCAGCTACCCTTCAGTGAAAGTTCAGTCGAAATCGGCCTAGCCGTTTTCGGAGATTACCCGAAACAAATGCGGTTTGCGGACAGACAGACAAACAGACAAAATTTTTTTTAATGCGATTTTCGTTAACAGCAACGCAAATACATCATCTTCCCCAAATCTGGAATTTTTCTTTCTATATTACAAACAGACACTCCAATTTTATTATATGTATAGATTTGAAAGTCGAAAGATCAATGGCCGAGCTAATACGGATAAAAAAAATGAATTTGGGATTTTTTAAGCCTGTTGAACCGCAATAATAAGTGATTCTTTAACTTCACTACTATTCAAGGATGTCGAGGATTACTATCCTAATGTATAATACTTTATACATTGGTGTTAAGTGACTGCTACCCATACTTATAGTGTTACAGATTAGTTCCCTACCTCTATTGGAGAGAGGGATAAACAAAAAAGAATATTTCCTTTGCCTATTCCTCAAGTTTATATCCACCCTTTTTAAAATCAGTCTCTGACACCACTTATCAAGAGAATAGTATAACTTCTACTTCACGCTTGTCTTTTGTGTGGTTATGGCATTAAACTATAATAAGGGAGAAGAAGAAGAAGAAGGGAGTGATGACTGAGATGACGGATGATAGAGTTATTTGGAGAACGAAAACCCGGTGCCGACCCTACGGGAGTAGGATAAGGTAGGGGAGATGATACTGATGAGTTCATTTTATTGTTTAAATTTGTAGTAGTTCAAACTGTCTTTGATTGGCTCAGAATTACCATGGTAATTTTGCTTCTTTGCTGCTATTGGCTTGTAGTTTTGTTCCTGTCGTGTTCTAAATTAAGTGTAGGCCTTTTTTATTCAAAAACGAATAATTCAAAAATTTGCTGAGGTTCCTGACATTCTACGTAACAAAGAAGTGTGTTTACGCTTCATAATATTAATAAAAATATATAGATTTGTCCATATATGGTATTGTTTTTATTATATCATATGAATATTCATTATCATGAAATTCTAACAAATCGCAATACATATAAGAGAAGATTTGCAACGTTGAACAGAAACCCAAAAATAAAAACAAAACATATTACAATTTTTCCATTGTTATTCACATTTTCATATCATTAAAAATACGCATTCAATTTCCTTGTTATTCTTTACTTAAAAAAAAAAAAAAAAAAAAACAAATTATATTAATTTAAAATATTGTCTGAATAAGCTATCGCACAACTGTTGTGCGAATGTCGATTGTTTCTCAGCCTATTCAACTGTTTAGTTGCACAACTAACAATCGAGTGTTCGCACCTCCATATAAGCTCATAGGAAATAAAGCGAGACTAAAGTTGTGCGATAGTTTCGTTTCAGGTGTGCACGCTCTTATCCTTATAAGTTATGTTGATTAAGGCCTAGTTACCCGTTGGGTAAGCTGAAAACAACATACTGTATATCCCACGTGCATTCTGAATTGACTTGACAGATTTTGATGGTCTTGGATGTTCTCGGTAAACCAGAGAGGTTTTGTACATTAGTAGTAGAGACAATTGTTCCCGAAACTCTATGACTAGCATGTGTGTTGTATTTTGTATCCAGTATCCATAAAGCCGTTGTAGCAAATATCCATCCATCCATCCATCTAAACTATTGCATTTATAATCTATACTTATGTACTTCTATACTAATATTATAAAGAGGAAAGATTTGTATTTTTATATGTATTGAAATAACTCAAAAATTACAGGGCCGATTTCAAAAATTCTTTCACCGTTACAAAGGTAATTTATCTGTAAGTAACATAGGCTATATTTTTAATAACAAGCAGGCGAAGTCACGAGCAACAGCTAATATTTAATAAAATAGACGTTGTTAGTTTTTTAACTGGTCGTTTTCAAGTATGGAATTAAAACGAATTATTATACAATCATACCATATTGGATCCATTCTACCAGCTGAAGCAATTTATTAAATAAATCATCGGTCTTCGAAGGATACATTAAAGGAAAATCAATGTAATTGGTCATTGTTTCTAAAAAATGTATAATTCCTAATTCAGCCACTAATTTAAAGTTAACAATTTCTAGGAAGTCTATACATTTCCATAATAGCAATCAAAAATGTTCAATACATTCAAGATGTTTAAAAAAAAAACAATCGTCACTACATCCAGTCAGGCTTTTACTTTTTGCATATTTTCATCAAACAGGAATTACAACACATTAATTAAAAGAATGGACAAGAAGTTGGGTTAAATTGAAATTACACAACCATCTTTCTTTTAATCTTCTCATAGCAGTTATTTGTAATTACATTTCCTTTCCTTTCAACCCTCAAATAGATTCAATACAGTTAAAATATGAGGACTTTCATTCATCTTCATAATTATTTGATTCTTCCACTTTAGTATGCTTACTGATCAACTTATCCTCACTAGAGTTATTATCATTTTTTACTGTAGAGCCATCAATACTAACCAAAGGTTTGCTTATACTAAAAATATTCTCATTCTCTCCTTTCAAATGTGGGGATTCATTAGAAAGTAACATAGGCCACACAAATAGTGAATTAAATCTTTCCAGCAAGTGAAAGAAATGGTTTTTTAAAAGAATATTCTTTCTTATTATAACATTCAGATTAATATCGCACGCTTTGTTGTTTTTATTATCAGATACCCATAGCATTAATTGTCTGCAGCCTATAATAGTTGCGTAATGGGGTGGTAGAACATATTCTAAAGTGTCTAATGTGTTTGTCCCAAATATATCAGGAATTTCTTTTACAATCATTTTTTCATTGTCTTTTTTTGAATATGATTTC
Organism: Papilio helenus; assembly: GCA_026546675.1. Lineage (NCBI taxonomy): Eukaryota > Metazoa > Arthropoda > Insecta > Lepidoptera > Papilionidae > Papilio > Papilio helenus. The sequence continues at coordinate 5,197,616 of JAOCNA010000012.1, read as the reverse complement.
TTTTTCACTAGACATACTTCCTTCTTACTTTCAATTAAGCCAGGAAAATTCTTACTATACTTACTAGATTCCAGTTTTCTTTTGTTCAACTTAGATTTAAATAAGATAAGTAGCTTTTTTATATTTGTTGTATTTAAACACTTAGGTGAAATGTTAACATCTTCCAAGAATTCACATACTTCATTTTGTGATTCTTGTAGTCTTTTAGCTTCTTCATCTTTCGTGATCTGAGTAACTAATATTGCCATAATACCATCTTCAATAACATTTTCCGGTGAATTTACTGTAATTTTTTTGCATTTACGTTCTTCCACTTCTGACTTAATTCGGTTCTTTAAGTTTTCAATTGCCTTGTGTAAATTGGTATCAGACTGTTGACCGTGACCCAAACGTCGTGCGGCTCGCCTAGGTGCGTTTGAAACATCACAATTTGGATGATATTTCATCCATTTTAAAAGTGTCATATGCCTACTCCTTATATTCATTCTATCTTTGCCAGGGAAATATTTAGTGAGATCTGAATATATTGTAGGCGTTTCTTTGTTTGCTAGTAATTGAACTAGTTTATTATCTTCCTCTACGGTCCACACAGTTGATACTCTTCGTTTTGCTAATATTTGATACCTTATACGTATCTGTCCTAATGAACGGCCAGGTAAGTAATTTGTCATTCTTTTAAAATCAGGTCCAAATTGGTCTGCACATGTGAGAATTACTGTGTCCTCTTCAGGTAAAAATCTTCCTTTTCGTTGCTCGATAAGTCTATTATATTTGTTGTATACCTGAATTTTAGTTCTATTTTCCATTGATGTTGCCACTTTACCCCAAGGAATGTATTTATCTTCTCTGTAATAATCAATTAATCTTTTCAAGTATTCCTCTTCTTCTTTGGTCCATTTTTGTCCAGTGAATGTGTTGTTCATATTTGTTCGGAAATAGACAAAGCACTGATAGCCAGTTCGTTTTGTCCCCAGTCTAGTTGCTATATCCTCCCAATTCTGAAAGTTATTACTGAAGGCTATTTTCTGTAGTGTTCATGCTACATTCAGCAATCCTGCCTTGATGCTTGAGTGTGTGGAAGAAGTTGATAACGACTGTCAGTGTCAGCTAGT
>JAOCNA010000012.1:5145609-5161945 GCA_026546675.1 Papilio helenus | reverse complement strand
CTATTGACAAGAAAATCAAGCATAAGAAAGGTAAAGGATGAAGAAGAAGAAGAAATAAAGGCAGTGTGGCCTTTATAACCCTTCTCATAAAACCCGGTGCGCCGACCCTACGGGAGTAGAATAAGGTAGGGGAGATGATGAACCAAGTTAGTATCTTGACTAGAGATCATTTATTTTGTTAATACTTCTTTTTGTTGTACAGAGTAATTCTATCACTTACGTATTCACTTTAAGTAGTTACGACTTAACAATAAACTGTACATAACACGCTTAAATGGATAACAGATACAGTGTTTTAGAAACTGAGAAAATGAGTACATGTCGATAGGCGGAAACAGCTATTACAGGCACTGTATGGTTTGTATTCACGGTCCGTCGGCCGCAAGAGCGTTGCACCGATTGCAGACCATCAATCAAGCTTTCAGTATCACGAGTATCGAACCCGTTAATCTATTGACGCAGGTGTAATTTTGTTACTTTCCAAATTGCTTTATTTTTAATTTGATAAAAAGGGAAACGGTTAGATGCCAAGCAAGACAAGACCAAGTTTTTTTTGCTGATCAGCAGTGTTGTGAGTAAAGAAAATAGAAAATTTAGGATGTAAATAAGAAATGGATAGCTTTAACTTTCAATAACTTTTTTAAACTATATGCAGCTATTATAAATGTGACTTGAAGTGTTTTTAATTTTGAGCAACATTTGAAAACTATGTGAATTATTTACTAAGAGGCCCTCGTTCATTGTCTTGACGGTCATCGTAAACTTTACAATACTGTATTCATTTAAACAATTATCTAAATTCACACAAATCTGTTACTGGTTCCAAGATGACGAAACATAAACGACTTGTATTTGTTTTTTTTAATTCCCATTCGTTCTTCAATCCCGTTCGTGTCATCAACCTTAATGCAATATGACCTACACCATCCAACAGATAAGGACAACGGTAATAAAAATTATTTCCTCGATATTTCGTATCAATTATTGTTAATTTCCGTAAGATAGCGAGAACATTGTTATAAAATTACAAACAAATCGTTTGAGCAGAGAGAGTTGATACAGCCTCGCTATTTAACGGTGTAAGTGGTTTGGCATTTGCATAATTTTATGGAGAAGGACGCTAAGGAACAAACGGTACAATGTTTATTAAAACAGCGATGTATCGGCAATAATCAAACCGATTGCACAAAGATATAATGTTGAAAAGTTTAATAAAGATATGAATGTCACATCAATTATTATTGCTTCATTTATAGTTAAATCAATTAATCAAATGTAGAGTAAATAAGAATACACGTGTAGAGTTAATAAATATTCCCAGGATGCCCGTTCTAATTGTTCCTAACACTGTCTTTAGTCGTTTTATCGGATTATTATAACATACTCTTCAGACGAAAAGTTAAACAAAGTTTACTGAAGGATATCTTGCACTAATACGTCTTGCATAAGTATCAACAAGTATTCGGTTGCGCCGGTTAGGTTTTCAGGGCGAGCTGCGAGATATCGTTAATATTTGGCTTTCTCATGTATCATATGCGTTCTGATTGTGATAAAATGTTTGATAAAACTGTCAAATGTTATCGCAACTGGGACACAGATTTTGATACTTGAGAATGAGAATATTTTTGTACATTTTAATTATTTTTATTAATATCGTTATACCAAAACACGTTGTATTTCTCTCGTGTTCGAATCTTGGGCTAAAATACGTATGATGTTTAGATAATTAGAGAACATAATAAAAACAAAAAATCTGTTATCAAGTCATACCTGGTCAAAGATCAATATTAATTTTAGCAAACAAAACAATATAGGAACAAAAACATTAGATTAGATAGCAAGACCTTGCCTTTTATCTCTCTATCTACACCTCGGATTACAAACTGAAAACTAGATTAGAAGAACGCGGAATTAATACTCTGCAAAAATCAAATATAGCGACATTTAAAGAACCTACATATGCATTAGATGTTTAAGAAAATTCATGTTTCAAAGATAAACCACTTTACATAAATAGTTTTTATCTATCATGACTCCTTTAAACTAACAATCATCTGCTTCTCTGAATTTTTATTAGGGCGTCTAGACACTGAGACAGGTGTCGACAAACTTTAGTTAACAAAAAGGGTTGTCAAACTATAGTTTGCTGATCCCAGCATTTAAGTTTTAAACGGTAATACCCGTGTTATTTATAAAATGACACGCGATAATGTGCGGTGTCGCTCCATTTAATCTTATCAAAATGTGTCATAGTTTTTATTGTAAAACATTCAAAGTCTATTTTCATAACAATAAATAAAGAATCAAAATTGAATGATGAATTAACTGTACGTTTGCAATTCTAACAATTAAAATCTTGCCTTTATATTTGATGCAGTATAATTTTTAATGTATAACAATATTATAAAGCCGAAAGATTTGTATTTGATTCACGTAAACACAACTGGGACATATAATAAAATTGGAGAGTCTGTAATATCAAAAGTAAAATTTCGAGAAGATGATGTATTTGCGTTGCTGATAACGAAAATGGCATTTAATTTTTTTTGTCTATCTTTCCACAAGCCGCGTTTGTTCTGGGTAATCTCCGAAACAGCTGGGCCGATTTCAACCGGACTTTCACTGAAGGGTAGCTGACATAGACGGGCATATTATAGGCTGCTTTTTATCTTCATATTGCGCGGACGAAGTCGCGGGAAACAGCTATAGCTATTATTTCCAGTACTCATAATTAACATTGAACAGAAATTCATTTGAGTAGAACAAAACACGACAAAATAATAAATTAAAAGTTAATTACAGTAATATTTTCATTTCTATATCGTAAACAAATAATAGTTCACGATAAGCCATTTCTGTTTTGTCAATAAACTTCAAGAAAACTCTGTTTAGTTTATACATATGAAAATATCACATGAATTGATAACCAACATGAACAATTTTAATTTTGTTTTTATATTTTTATTGTTTTCAATGTTGTTCTTAAGATCAAATGCTGGTAAGTAGTAAAAAAATTGAGATAAAAATTAATTATTTAAATGTCTTGTGAATTGTAATATTGTCATTTGGTTAAACAGTATCCTTCATTTCTAAGCGAAATACTTAATTTAAATGAAAAAAAAATATTGAATAATAAGTGTATATTAAAAATCATTAATAATAATCCAAGTGTATTTTAGCACCAGCAGGTCCAGCAGCCGCAGTAGACGCCGCAGCTGATAAGGCAGTAAAAGGAGCGTCTGCTTTTTGTTTTCCAGTAAGTATTACCAAAAAATACAAGTATGGCTTTCTACAAGAAAAACTAATGAAAGTTGACTAAATTAAACACAGGAATCACAAATCAATTTGGCCACTTTACTAGCATCCAATATAATAATAATAATTTGAAGAAGCTTACTTTCTTTGGCTATTTAATCATTTTTAGTTGTAACGTTAGGAACATTTTATATTTTTTGTCAACCTTAACGAAGCTAGAGTTGAATAAAAAGTAAATGTTTTTTGTTCCAGCCCATACTCTGTAATATAGCAAATGGAGTTATTGCAGATAAGACGAGATAATGTATGACTTGTTTCCTGTGAGAAATTTTTACGAATCATATTAAATGCAAACATTTTATGGCTATTTTTTTTTAATTTACAACTACGTCTAGAATGTATGGATGTCGAACTGTATCTAACGCATTTTTAAATAAATATAATTGGAATGAGAACCTTGGGAAAATTTGTACCGTGAAATATTTGGGAAAACCGTGGGCGTTGGTGAAAGGAGGTATAGGGGGAGCTGCCTATTTAATATTATACTTCACACTAATAATACTATAAATGCACAAGGATGAATATATGTTTGTTACTACGTATCAAAACGACTTAACGAATCTCAATGAAAATTGTCAGATGTAGAACATAGTCTAGAAGAACGCATAGGTATTTTTTTTCATCCGTGTGGACGCAGCCGTGTGAAAAGCTAATATTATTTTTGTATGTATTGAAATAACTAAAAAACTGCTGTGCAGATTCTTTCACCATTAAAAAGCTACGTTATCAGTGAGTAACATTTTTTTTTTTTATTTCACGTGGGCAAAATCGCGAGCAACAGCTTATTATAAATGAATATAAAAAAACTGTCTAATTAGAGATTTATTTCAACAACATTTACTCCATAATTACGTTCACACTTTCGCTCGTTTTAGAAATGGTCACTTGTGGCTAAAACGAGAACGAACATAAACACATGTGAAATAACACAACTATAACAGGACCGCTGAGATTTCATAACGCTCTCTTTGTTAGTCGCGTAATTCGCGTAAACATCTAAATATCTCAAGATGGCATTTGTTGAGTTACCGTCACTTTTAAACGGTAATGTATTATTAATCTCATTGTCACTATCTAATATGTTGGTTGCATCTGAAACTTATCAAATATTAATGTTTATTACACATTTAATATAATCTTACTGATATTATATATGCGAAAGTTTAGATGGATGAATGTTTGTTAGAGTTTTTAACCTAAACTGCTGAACGGATCCTGATCAAATTTGACGTAGTTGTAGAGGATAATCTTGAAGAACACATAGGCTACTTGCTTTTGTTTTTATTTATTCCACTTCGGACAGTCGGAAGTAGGCCGTCTTAACTTAATCGTAACTTATAAACATAGTTTTCTTGACACTGATATTGAAATATACACTCACACCGTACCGTGTACCTCAGAGTAAATACCTAAGTACATCGAGTATATTAAAGGCCCTAGATATTACTTAATTTGTCAAAAAAAAACATCGCAGTACCTTTGCCAATATCATCGTGTCATGGACTCGATTTAAAAATGCATTAGGCTCACCTTAAAACTTATAACACCAGTTCCTCATGGAGTAACGTCCGAGTGCAGAGCAAAGTAAACGCACGAAGTAGCGATCAGTAAACGAACAGTAACATTTCACTCGTTTTCGCGTAGAACAAACAACGTTAAAAAAATGTCGCATTCACATACTAATTCAAAGAGAAACCGTGCTGTTCGTTACGCGCACTCCGACGGTGGTGTGGCAGGGCACTGAGGAAGACCGAGGCTTTTCCGCCGATGCGAGCGTGTGGCAGACTGGCGGGCGAGGTGGGCGAGAGAGTGCCGGGCAAGTGCTGAGCGCGGAGCTGTGACAACCACTCGCGACGCGCGCAGTGAGAGTTGTGCCGCCATCCGCCGCACGGTCGCCGGTTGGCGTCCACTGGCGTCTGTCCGCAACCGCACTCGCCGGTCGCCGGTCGCCGGCCGCAGCGGCTTTTGCACGTCGCCACCTGCCAGCTGCCAGTATCCCACCTAGGGCCCTCAACGCACAGGTGAATGAGGCATTGTTTACATACTTCATTTTGAGATGTCATCCTAAGCATTGTCGATATCATTCAACTTTGTTTACACTTCATCACTGTATCAAATTATCATTTTTGTTCGCTTTAGTTTAACAGATTAACTTTAATTAAATAACACTTATAATGTTGATATTTTTGTAATTTTTTTTAATTACTAATTTATAAATAAAGTGTATTAATGTAATAACTTAAAATAGGTAACTATTTAATTTATAAAATGTTCCAAATGCGACTACTCAAAGGTTTTATTACGCCGCATAGACGAAGAAGTGGCTACGAGGTACAGCTGCATTAAATATAACTAGAGCGCCCAAGGCACCTTTAAAAAAGTTTTACCAAAGACTTTCAAGGCCGAAAAATAAAGAAAAAACAAGTGCGAGAACATCCGTATACTTGTGTATGTTATTCTTGGGTTCGCGTGACAGTATAACTTAAAATTGTATGATATTTCACCTTAATTTTTGGGAAAATACACGATTACAATAAAATACACAAATTATAGCAAGTGATTGTATGAAACTAAAATGAAAATTGTGTTTAATTATAACATTACTTTATTTTAGTGGATTAAAAAACAAAAAAGTCAACAGTTTTATGAAAATATTCTCTAGAATCGAGAATGTCCGTACATTGTATGAAAATTGACAAAGAGATGAGATCTTGACATACAAAGGTGACATCGCTATTGCGCTTCACCTTGCGACTCGGGCGATACGTGTCGTTAGCCCAGACCTTACACAAGCTGGATGAAACCAGATATCAGCCATCACCATTAAATATATCAATCCACTTTAGAACATCCAATTGGCACGTCTAAAAATGCCATTTATACTTCGTTACGAATGAAAAGTAAGAAGTTATTTATCAAATATATCGTAGATCGTCGGTATCATAGAGGATCAAATAATAGAATTTCTAGAATAGATCAGAAAATTTAGGCCATACAAGTTGCAACAAATACCTTTACTTTAAACTGAACTATCGAGTTGTACAGTTAAAACTTATGCGTGTAGGGAAATTGTACAGTTTAACTGTGGCGGGACGGGATTAACATTTAAAAGTCCATATGTTCACTGTAGCTGCTGCGCTATCTAAACAATGCGGGTGATATAAAGTCATACAATGAACTAATTAAACGCATATAAGACCAATTAAAAAGACAAATTATGCCATCATGACTGATCTCAGTCAAAGATATTAAGGATCTTAAAAACTTTGGCCACATTTTTATAAGTTAACAATACTTTAGTGTGCAAGCATTTTCATTCAACTAGTAAGCTTCATTTAGTAGTTTTATTGTGGGCTTGTACCAGTATAATGTGAAAATTTAAAATTGTTTTCGTAATGTTTTCCACATGTTCAGATATTTAACCGCAATATTCTAACAGAGTGTAGTTCAGTTTACTATCTGAGATTGCAACATGATCTGCAGGTAATATTGTGGTCCGAGTGGAAAGTAGTATCGATTAATAGAAACAACAAATATGTTATTCCACCTTAATTACTAATATAAAGTAATATAGCCTTAACACTTCTACATCATAATAAAATTTCGTTTTTTACAGTGCAAACTAAATATAAAACTAATATTCTATATTTAATTGTCGTGAGCGCCGGTAACTACATTGTAACTTATGAAAAATTTAGCGGTAAACTTTCGAACTATCGCTAAACGTAAAATACTAACTTGCGGTGAACAGCGGTGCATTTGCGAATTAGCTTGCGGAACAATGACTCAGTTATGTATACGGCAATTATAGTCGGCTGCTTTCAACCTGTTCTGCGTTCGACACTTATTAGGTTTACGAGGGTACTTCAACGAACAGCTGTCCATTCAGTTGAATAAAAACGTGGCGCGTGTTACTCTTGGCTGGGCACGGGCCTTGGCCGCTAACCATGTTGTAGTCAACCCCGTTATCACGTCCTTGTCACACGAGGGTATTTTTACGTAAATCTATCTCTTTTCTCCATTTGTTACGGTACTCGGGGTGGTGTTGTGTTGGTGCAAAGTTGTTTAGACGTCGTCAACGGCAACCGCAGTCCATACTCGACACGCGGCTGCACACTACCCGCTCGTGCACCAATACTTCCAACCGACAATACTTTTAAATTAAATTAATTTATTTTTTAGTGTTACGTAATATTATCCTGTAATTATCACAAGTAAGTCATTTCTTTCATTCATTATTTATGTAATTTTCGATTTGTGTATAACTAAGTGTAAGATGTAAATCATGATTTAATTCAATCCACTATAAAGTCGAGGTCGTATATTTTATGAAAAAGGTCAACTAGATAGATTGACATCATGAATTTTCTGAAACTAATTTAGAATTGAATTAACTTAATCTAACGATGTGTGTGTGTTTGTTTTTAAATGCTAAATACTTAAATTCAGCGTACCGGTGTTCGGCTTGGTATATTTAAGTTCTTACTGTTGTGTTTATCTGGAAGTTAAAATTTCAGTAACTTAACTTACAATTAACATTAAGTGTCTCATAATAAACTCTAAATCTCTGCATGATACAATAAATTGCTTACGAGGTTTTTATTATTTGCCGAAAGACGCGACTGTGGCATATTCCGTATTAAAATCTAACAGGAACAATTCTAGAACCACGAACAACTATCAATATTACAAGGACTTAATGCCACCGCAGGACAAAGTTAATATTTAAGAAAACAATTCAAGTATTTATTCTATAACATGTTTTAACAGAATTTAATAAATATTACCCATATCATATCTTAGTTCCGACATTAAACGGTCCAGTAGAACTTTGTACTAACTAAATTACTCTCATTAAATATTAACATGTGTATTAAGAATTAACGGAGCAATAAAGGTAATTAGATACACAACTGGTAACTGGATAACTAATAAACGTTACGACCATGATCCCCTAACAAAACCATCCTTACTCACTTAAGGATACGGTTTCCAAAGTAATTAAAATTGTATTCACTGGGCTTAAATTTCAATTAAGTACTACAAATATACGCGAGAATATATTTATATTTATTTATGATGAAGAAACCTGCTGAAATAATTAATAGCGCCGAAAGATTGTAAATATATGTATAATTTAATTTCGTTACTTTCACTTTGTTTTTTTAAACGAATTGATTACGTAGTTGAATAAGGTCCGTCGCCAAATCTATAAAATTTAAGGTCAAATATCTGTTCACTAATGGCTTGCATAAGTTGATAGTATGAAATATTTAACTATAGTTACATATACAAAATTATTATAATAATACAGCATGATTAGCTATAATTCTGATGTTCCCTTGTGCTTTTGCGCGCATTGTAGTATATTATAGTAAAGTGAATGCAATTATTGAAATTACGTATATTTAGGTTAAATGTATATTACCAGTGTTTACTTATATCTACTAATATATGAACGGTAAAATTATTACTTCCAAAAGCGGTTTTAAAATGTAATAAATGTATTCTTTTTCAGATGCCCCATAAAATATTTGCTATGCTGAGGAGATGACAATATTCTTGTTGAAAACAAGATGCCATTATTGAACAACAACGAAACCAATTTGCCTACAACAAGTTACGTTATTGAAAATTCTAGTTGTAATTTAGAATCATTATATTGCTCACATCTTTGGTCCAACAGCAGTTTAAGAAGAACAATCATAAACGCACCAATTACAGATAACAAAATAACTAAATATTGCTCATCGTGTAGAGGTAAGATAAGAAATTATAAACTGAAGTCTGCAAATGAACATTTTACTCCAAAATCATATTCTACTCCGAGAGAGAAATTTAGTTTAAGAAGAACGGAATCAAAATTAGATGACTTAGAAAGAATAACCTGCTGTGATGACGGTAGTTTAGCAAGAAATTTAAGCGAGAACGAAATTGCCAATCCAAATAAAACGATTCCAACAATATCTGAAGATATAGATTCTAGTATACAACACAAATTTAGATGTATGTCGTATGATACCAATACCTCTTCAAGACAAGGAAGATTAAGAAAAAGTCTAAAAGAAATCGGTTGCTTCGTAGACTTGACTCAGAGTTCTATAAAGAAAAGAACGCAATTACAAGTGTGCTCAATAAGCATAATGATACTAGCAATCGTTATAATAAGTTTAATTTTAGTAAATTTTACATCACATCATGAAACTCAAGCCACCAATATTATTAGTACAAACGCAGTGCCAACAAAAAATATAGATTTAAACGAAGTTACTTCAGCGACTGTCAGTGTTTATTCAGAGTTGCCTTTGACTGCCACTGTTGGAAGCACAGAATTTGACACAACACTTGCACCATTTACAACAACTGCAAAAAATATATCTTACTTATCAAATCTTTTAACAAAAATTCGAAAGAATATCAAGACGTATCCCAAACAAGGGAATAAAACTCAACCTAGTTTTAAGATAAGCAAAGACTCGACCACTGGAGGAAATTTCACACAAAAATTTTGTGAGTGCCAAAAAACCGAAGTGTGTATGTTAGAAGAAACTAGCGGAACATCAGTTTGTCAAATCGCAATAGATCCTGAAGATCCGACAGGTACTGTGTATTTACTTCTTTTTTTATTGTATCGTCCATTAGTTTTGTGTTCCTTTAATTTTTTATTAATTTGGGAACCACCAACTGGTTTATTTTGAAGAATGATCTACCATTTCATTAGTCTTTTTACCGCATGTGACATGTAACTTATGAACTAATCCAGACAGTAATTTATTTCGACTTTTCTTAAACCGTTTTTGAGTTACATACTGACAAACAATCATCCATCTAAACTTTCGCATTTATAATATTAGTAAAATCGGTTGATTGGTTAACTCTGCCTGTAAATATACGAATGTTTTGCTTTTTATGGAGGCATGTGTAACATGTTGTTAATTGTTCCAGGTTGCGGCGGGCTGTGTGCACTGGAAACGGAGGCGTGCCACCTGGTGGATAAGGCAAGAGGGGTGCGGGTATGCCGGCCGCTGAGCGCGGTGGTATGTGCAGCTCGTCAGTGGCGCTGCAAGAACGGCTTCTGTGTATCTGGGCACGCCCGCTGCAACGGCTCTATTGAATGCTACGACCGCTCCGATGAAATGTATTGTGGTAAGCTCCCTAAAATTAAGTCCTTTATTTTTTTTTGCCTTATTACTTTAATGGTTTATAAAAAAAATGTTTTTTGTTTACAATATTATCCACATGATTGTGGTATAAACTATATTTTACTTTGCAGATTTTATTTTGCATTTTTTTAATGCTGGATAAAAATATTTTATATAAATAGGTGGTTAGATTGAAAGTGAATATTATTAAAACATTTTCCAGATTGCGACCTAACAAAAGAGTTTCGGTGCGGCCAGTCTATATCTTGCTTTCCTAAAGCCAAGCTCTGCGACGGAGCCATCGATTGCTGGGACGGCCTCGACGAAATAAACTGCACTCCAGGTATCTACTTCTGTAGCAAAATCTTAATGTTATCTCATTTATAACGTTATGTTAGTGTAATTTACGTTATGAAATCATTGTTTGACAACATTCCGTATTCAACTTTAATATAAATGTAGGTACACCTGGGACTTTCGTTACTAATTGCGAAAGTCATATTTTGGACGATATAATTTTACTTTCTAATTGAATCTAAAAAAAAAGTCCAAAACAATTGAAAACACAGCTATTTTAGAGTCCTGAATCAACATCTAAATCCATCTCCTAGAAAGATAAATTTTTCGTCTCTTGACCCAGAAACCCGGGTATAAATGAATGTAAATCGTACTTATACCGTTCAGCTGCTCACGAAACTAGGTTACGAATGCGCTCATTGAGACCTAACGGACCTCCCTACGCTACTTCCTCTCTATTTAAATATCGTTCGATATTAAGTTGACACTTTTAATAATTATATTAAACTTTAAAATGATCAATGACAACTTGGGGGTAACTTGGACTTGTTAGATGTAGTAGTATAATTTTCATTTACTAAATCGGATAGATATTAACCCTTTTTTAGATTCTTTGTAAAAAATATCTTAGTGTACCTATAAATTGATGAGACCTAATTATTAGTAGTGGGTAAAATGATTAGTTTCGCCTTAAATTTGATTTATTTCTGACACATTTTATTTTATATCTAAATATAACCAATAAAATATTTTTATTTCAGAATGTCCAGACTATCAATTCACGTGTACGAATGGAGAATGCATAACATCTTCGCGTTTCTGCGACGGGTTAGCCGATTGCAGCGACCACAGCGACGAGCCCACTGGCTGCGACGGAGGCTGTAATGCACATGAAATACGTTGTTCAAATAAACGCTGCATCCCTCGACTACTACGATGCGACGGCCGTGACGACTGCGGAGATAATAGTGATGAACTTCATTGTCCTTAGATAAAGATCCACATCCTTCTGTACATGCTATGATGCCCAGTTTAGACTATTAGTGGATTAAAATAATGTAAATTGGGCATAATGCACACAAAAGTCGGTATTTGAACTCATTCCATACACTGATTCAGACAATTTTAACTGTATGTGTTTTGCACTTTGACTTTGAGTACCATTATTATCAAGACCAGTGACTTTGTCGCAATAAATATAATGATATAATGTTGATGTAAATTAATAGGTTTTTAATGTAACTAATAAAAGATGCTCTCTTGATATTTATAAAGTAATATTAAATAGTACTTTGAATGAGTTACATGCCGTAGAAACCCTCATTAAAGGGTCGATACCTGTCGTCTAAATGGTCTATTATTTTGATACTACTTAATATAAATTTAAGCGAGTCTTTAACTATTTACGGGTATTCAAGGTGAGTTCAAGAAATATAAAACCGTTTTAGGATTATTAAATTGTTTATTACCCACCGCACATAAAAAAAAATGTATAAGTGTTTGTTAAGCCAAAATGTCTCCTAATTAATTACTGGGGTTTTGTTATTTTTAAAAATAAAGATTGTGATTTTTAACAAGTGTTTCTCTGTATAACGAAAATGAAAACTCATTACTAAAACGAATATACAGAATCATAAATCAATTTTAAACCAACCATTGAAAGAAACTGAAATACAAGGCAGACAAAAGGACTAATTACTAGTTAAATTCCCTTCTTTAAATGTTTCTTTCTCATTAGCTAGACAGATGCAGAGAAAATTTTTCGATTTATAGCTCTGATATTGATATTGCTTAAAAAATAAATTTCCCTAAAAACTAAAACATGAAATCTTGCTTCTGAAGTCAAATTAAATATTTGCACGATTGACTTTTGTCAAAGGTTTTTTATAAGTTTTTGATAAACATAATAGTATTTTATACTGGCAACACCGTTTGACATTGTTTAGTTTTTCTTTCTCTTTCTTTTTTAATCTGTGCATTAATGGTTGGCTACGTTACGTCGTTTACGATTTATTTTATAACCACAAAAATTATATTAATAAATCACAAATAGTTTTTAATAAATAGAAATAATTTTAAGAATATGGCTGACAGTGATGATGAGTATGATCGGAAAAGACGCGATAAATTTCGGGGCGAAAGAGGGACTGCCGAAGGAAGCAGTTATCGAAGTAGTGATCGGAGGGAAGAGAGAAGCCGTGGCCGAGAAGAATGGCCAGAAAGGTAAATATTTACTTAATTATCTTGGTAACAATTCCTAGTTTCTTCGTCCTTCCTTTAGCAAGTAAGATTTTCTGTCCTATCATCAAAATAACCTTTTCAGATCCCAACCTCACTCTCTCAAACATCCTGATGTCCTAGTTCAAACTTCTAAACCTACTAAACGTTCCATTGCATTAGTTGGAAGGTATAACAGTTTTGAGTATTTAAAATGTTGTGTTAAGCACTTAAAATGTTGTCTACTAGTAGACATCACAAATTGATATACTAATTTATGAAGTATAAATGTATAAGTTATGTAAGCAGTTATTTAATAAAATTATTTCATTTCTTACGCTTACGCAGCAAGCCACCAGAAATCAGGTAGTCAATTATTTACTAGAATGCTCAGTGGAGTGGCTTTTTTCTTTTGTAGATATGTTTTTTGATCGTGTTATTTCTATTTTGTTGCTAAATTGTATTTCTTCGTAATATTTTTCTTGTTGTTAATGTATAGTTACTGTATTTTATTTTTTTTGATTAGAAATTGTAACTGAATTCTGCTTTTTAAAATTAGTTGTGGTAGGTAATTTTCAATTTTAAATGTATTGGAATAATATCGGAGATTGTTGGGTGGAAAGGTCTCGAGGAGGTCGTTCTGGTCCTGACTACAGGGACTACCGGGGCGGAGCCAGTGCCAGTCGTGGGTATTCACCTGTGAGAGGAGAAGGACCACCAACCAAGAGGATTAGACCCGAGTGGCCCATAGATGACAGGCGATATGGAGGCATGCCTCATGACACATATGGCTCCTATGGCTGGGGTCATGATCACTTTGGGCCACATCCAGCACACCAGGGATATGGACAACCAATGCCACCTGTACCTGCAAGGTCAGTATTGTAGATAGTCTATCTTATTCTTAGTTAAGTTAGGTTGATATTGTTAAAAAATAGCAATTACAAAAAAGACTTTATTACAGAGATGCAGTTTTACCAATTGGGCCTTCAGATGGTCCTCCCACAATGATGTCTTTCAAAGCCTTCCTGGCTGCACAAGACGACTCTATCACAGTAGACGATTCTATTCAGAAGTATAATGAATACAAATTGGAGTTCAGAAGACAACAGCTCAATGAATTCTTTGTAGCCCATAAAGATGAAGAATGGTATGTATTTATTCCTAATTTCACCATTTACATAACTTTAAATAGGTAAATTCTTAGAGGATTGTAAAGAAATGTGATCATCATCTTAAAGCCAATGTGCCTTTTGTGCAGTATACTTTCCTATATTTGCTGGTGATTAAAAAAATCTAAGCATCAACTTACTGTAACCCTATTGTTAATTAGTGTATGAAGTATAAGTTGTATGCTGTAAGTTTGCCTAGATTTTTTTAATGTTACTATGCAAATATTAATTGTAACCTTTTTTCCCTACAGTCTACAGCGTATTCGCGTGGATTTGCTGCACATCGTTACGAAAATTATAATCAAACTTTGTACAAATGTTAAATGTGTGTAGCTAGCTATTCTCGCGTTGACCGGTAGCGCGCAATGCTGCAGGTTTCGTTTATGTTAGGGGTAGGGTTTAAATAGTCCACATGTGTGGAGCAGGTGAGACTGAAGATTTTTTAAATATTTAATGTCATTTTAGTTTATTTTTTTATCAACAGAATATGTGGATATGACAAGAGCTTATGTGGTTATTGGACCAATTTTCATTTATTTATCACATTGTGTAGTTCCAAATATTTTTTATTACTCAGTGTTATGTTCATTTTGAATTTTCGTTCCCTATCTTTCGTTGCACTTCTTAAACAATAGTTGTTTGTGTCCATGTATATTTAAATAATTCAGATGTTTATGTTATAATTTTAAAGTTATCAATGAAAAGGTACATCTACAAATGGTCTTGGAAGTTGGTCTAATTGTGATTATTATTTTTGTAGTATCATATACTTATTGTTACTATTTAAATTAAATAATCTTATATTTTCTAGGTTCAAGATCAAATATCATCCAGAGGAATCTGTAAAACGGAAAAATGAGCAGTTGGTGGCGTTGAAGGTAAATATGCTTTTACATATATTTTTTTATCTTTTTATTTTTATGAATATAAATTTTTGACCACAATCCCACTTAGTATAATATGACATTCTTTTGTTCTTTAAATCAAATGTAAAAGCTAATTTTACCTAACTTATTCATCAAATTGAATTTTACCATGTATTTTTATATTTACGAAATTAATTAAACTTTTTTTAATTAAACAGAGCAGATTAAATGTGTTCCTGGAGTTATTGGAGCAAGGGGAATTAGATAAAGTGACAGTGGACGTGGAGAAGTCTGAAAAACTAGTAAGACTGCTTGACACCGTGGTCATCAAGTTGGAAGGTGGAACTGACGAAGATTTGAAGGCTCTCGATGAACCGCAACCGCAAGAAAACTCTACACCTGCTGAGAAACAACCAGGTATATATATTCCCCTTTTACATGTTGTCATCATCATCATCAACTTGCCCTTGTCCCTATATAGGGTCAGCACAGTATCTATATCTATCTACTAGCTGTTGCTCGCGACTTCGCGTAAAATTAAAAAATATAGCCTATGTTACTCACAGATAAATTACCTTTCTAACAGTGAAAGAATTTTTAAAATTGGCCCAGTAATTTTCGAGTTATTTCAATACATACAAAAATACAAATCTTTCCTCTTTATAATATTATTATATATTATATATCTATATCTATCTATTAACTGACATATCTGAATTTACTCCCTTAAGCATATCCCCTTTCAAACAATAATTTATACATCAAATAGTATTTTGTAATTGCGTTGACCTGTTTTTTTACTTCAGAAAAAACCAATACAGAAAAACCAGTTGTGATTGATGTTGATGAAGTAAAAGTTAAGGAAGAGAATGAAAAGCCAGAGGAGGATAAGGTACGAAAATTGTACTTCTCACATATTTCTCTTACCTAATCAGAATTGAACTAAGTATATGGAATTTATCATACAGGACAAGAAAGCAGAGTCTCCGAAGCCAACTGCGCCTCTCACTATGGAGATAGACCCCCACTTGCGACAACTTCAAGAGCAAGCGAAGATGTTTTCGAGGTTCAATTCTCAACCCGGCAGTGACAATGAAGCAGAGAAGCCACCAGAAAAGGAACCTCGTAAGTTACCACTAATATAGAAATTTTGACTTCCCTGCATATAATTAAATAATATTGTGCCTAGGTTGTGCCTAGGTACTGATAACATAGCTTTTGAATGGTGAAAGAATTTTTGAAATCGGCCCAGTAGTTTTTAAGTTATTTCAATACATACAAAAACACAAATCTTTCCTCTTTATATCAGTATAGATAAGAAAGTCTT
>JAOCNA010000012.1:5122415-5135705 GCA_026546675.1 Papilio helenus | reverse complement strand
TGTTACTGTAAGTCGCGAATAAATTATAGGAAGAATTATCAAGGCGTTTTAACTCTATCCACCACGCTCGTAACATTATCAAAAGACGCTGTTCTATTGACATTTTGCTTTTTACCATTTTCGCACGAAATTATACTTGCAAAAACATTCTAATAAATAAGTTTTAAGCTTTGAGGTATAATTTGCAGGGAAAACGTGGATCGGTCCCGGCCCATTATTGCATACAACGATCTCGACTTCCCGGACAATGGTGACATATTCTAAGTTGTGACGTTTGCTATAGTAAGAGCGGGCGCACCTTTGACTAAACTATCGCACAACTGTTGTGCGATTGTCCATTATCGATTGTTTCGCAGCTCATTCAATTGTTTAATTGCACAAATAAAAATCAATTAGTGTGCGCACCTCCATATAAGGTTATAGGAATCAAAGCGCGACTAAACAGTTGTGCGATATTCAAAGGTGTTCGTGCGCTCTAACCACAGCAACATTTCCATATGAGATGAATGATTTCTTCACTCTGAAAATGTTATTATTTGAAACACTATTTTAAATTATACAATGTAGTATGAAATATTCATAAAAAGTTTATATATTTGTACAATTTGTGTCAATTTATTAAGAAAAATCACAACAATGACCGTGTCACAACGTTTTTGTTGGCTTTTATGTTTGCAATAACTTTTCTGGTTTGTGTACTAAATACTTTAATGTATGTTATAATTGTTAATGACCAAGATTTCAATTCAGCTAATATTTATATTGATTTTGTTTTTCTCTAATATTAATTTTCATACGCAAACTTATTATTTTATAACTTTGATAATTTATCTAACAATAAGTACATATTTCATTTATCTAATGATTCGTTTGTTGTAAGAGATAATAAATAAATATTAGAGATTATGGAAAGATTTTTTATTGTTAATTGTTAATTAACACTTAACCCTGTATTGTTCCCGGGAAGCTGAGATTTGTGACAGTTAGGCCCTGTCCCACCAAATTTTAAATTGTCTTATAACAATCCAACGTGTAAACTATGTGATGGAAATATCGGATTTTGTTCCCTTATCTGACAGTGACGTCGTTTTTAAGCTATCTGAGCCTCTATCAGCTAGTGGTGGGAGAGGCCCTAATTCTTTTAAACCTGGCTTACGTAGAGTAAGCAACAAACATTTTGATTACTTCAGTGTTGGACTTTGCATCTATACATACATTCTTTAGCAGAATTATTTTGCAAAAAAGCTAACATTTCTTAATCACTGATTTTTTTTAAATTTTCGGTTAAGAAACATTTCGTCTTTAAATGCAAATTTTACTATAAAACACAGACATAACGTTCATACTCAGTTTATAAATGCAAGGTTACCACTGACTGCAAAATGTAATTGTGTTTGTGAGTTTTTGAGTGAAACCAGCGTTGGGCGAGATTTTAATGCATGCTTTATTTTGAAGGAGTGAGGCCGCGGAGTACCGCCCGGTCGTTCACTACCGAGACTTGGACGCGCCGCGCGAACCCGACGACTTCATATAACACAATACTTGACAAGACACGTTTATCCCGAAAAACCTATCACCAGGAATAAAACACTAGTGTAGTTTACAGTAATTATCGAATTATAAATTGATCTAAGTATAAGCGACATAATATCATATTTGTCTCAAATATTAGTTTAAATAAAGTTGTTGAAAAAACGGTTGGTATTTTCTTGGCTGATGGAGAGAGTGATGGATTTGTGATACAATTCCATGCTTGTTGCTAGCCTTTTATGTAGAAAAGAGGAAAAAAAGGGTAAATGAGGTCGATAACAATAGCAAGTTAACATATTCTATAGGTAAGCAGTTATTTTCAAGATGGATGTTTTCCCCAAAGAATATACTAAAAAAAGACAAGTGGCATATGCCGAATAGTTTTTTTTTCAGCACTCGCACAAATAATATCAGGAGTACATTTTTTTTATCCTCTTCGCACTACAATGTCCAAGGGTATCATTAAATTCTATTTAATATGTAAATGTACATAAAATAACAATTTTAAAATGACTTACAATCGCCCTCTCGTATAACAAACACTCATTATTAAACTGGTTTGTAAAAGATATGCTGATTTGTTGGAAAAAATATAAATTTCTATTGCCACGAATCTGTTGCTATCGGCTCGAGATGTGCCTCATCTTAATAAAAAAACAAACCGAAACAGATCATCAATATTCAGCGCATCTAATCGTAATAAACTGACCAAGGATAATTGGGTATATCACCAAAGTCTACCTATACATGTGCAAACGAGTTTCGAATTTTTATTTCGTTGGGATGAAATAAAAAAGAAAATAGTTCTTATATTATTTCTAAACGTTGAACGGACAAAAAATCTATCATAATTCCTTCTAATTTATTTGATGTTGAAAACGATTCAATCAACTACGATTCATGTATTAATCACGATTGGATTTGTTTTTTTGGAATACATAAAATAAATTTGAACCGTTGACATGAACACTAAAGTAAGTACTAATTACAAAATAGAAACTAAACTACATATGAAAACGGTTAGTATTGAAGTTTCGTCTATAGTAATAAATATGCCAAAACAGAAATATTGCAAATATTATAGTAAACTAAGACTAAGTTTATTATTTTATTTTGGTGTAGCACAGTATACTGCCACAGTGTAAAATGCAGCATAAAATTAGAGTGTAAGGTTTATCCCATGTAATAACGAAGTTCACAGGATTTTACATTATTGACATGAGTATACCTCAATTATGAAGTAGTCTTCAAGTTTAATGTCAAACCTACAAAAGTTACTGTCCTTGACCTCTTGAGTTCAACGACAAAATTCTTATATATTGAAATTATTTATGATACTTCATATGTGAACATTGATTTGAACAAGATTCATGTAGGGAAATTATATAAAACCATTTAAACATAAATGCAATAAGCACATAGAATAGTTTTTATTTTCTAAACAAATGTCAATGTTGCCTTAAAGAGTACGTATAAAATATAGCTTGTGTACAGGTTTCATGGTGAACTTGTAGGTAGTGTGTCACCCGGATATTCGTCTGTACGCACTGGCTAAGTGCATCGGTATGCGTTATTTTGTCACTTGAAGTTAGCGATTACGTTATCCAAGCGCAGATTTTCCCAAGCTCTAACAATGATATTTTACTAACATGACATTGATTGCTTCCAACCTTCCAATATGTGTATCATATTTAACAACCTTGATTAAAGATCATATTACAAAACAAGCAGCTTTGATGTGTTATCAAATTGTATTGAAATATGATTTAAGATAACGTTTTATGTAATGGTTTTTGATAATGATAAATTTAGATATTTTACTGAAGTTATGGATCAATGAAAAGCTTTTATTCTTAAAAGGCAAGTCGTGAATCATACTTTTTTTTTCTAACATATGCTGTTATAGTAGTAGTAATTGAGGATAAGTATTTGCATAATAATTACTATTAATTTATTTTGTTTTAATAGAATCAACATTTTTACTTTGGTCTTCAACTTCATAATTAGTTAAACAGTAGAAATATCAGTGTGTTGTCGAAGTATTCTTAAAAATGTGGAAAATCTTAGTAAAACTAAATGATGATAACCACGTTTTCATTAAAAGTATCTAACAATTAAAAAATAAACCAGACATAATATCATTCGTTTCTCACTGTATACGAAGTGCAAATTATTCATCACATGTCCAATGATTTTCGCGATCAAGATATTCTAACCAATTACCACGCGCCGCGGATCACTTGTTGACATGAATATGGGAAATATTTTTCAATCCGCGATCCTTACTGCGGCTTAATAATAACTACAACAGGTTTTTAGATGCGACTATTTGTGTGTGCTTTATATAAGGTGACGGCATCAACAACACCGTAGTCGGAAAGCTTCACCACAATGAAGCTCTCGTGTGCTTTAGTGTTGACCCTGACGAACCTTGTGATCGCCACCCCCTTCAGTTTCAGTGTCAAAGGTAGCGGCGAATCAGCGAAAGGTCAGTACTTTACCTATTAGATTTTAATAATTCCTGGATCAAACTACAAACTTGCTCTATATCACTTATTAAACCGAACAATTTGCATGTAATTAGTTAGGATCGTTAATAGTTAACTTATTTGATATATCAAACCCTATAGGGTTCGAACTAACGATCGTTAGTTTAAACACCAACCAAGAATTTGCTTTTCATGTATAAAACAGATAGTATTATTTGAGTTGAAAACCGTGTCTACATAAGTTAAATTTTATTACGAGTATATTGTTCTACACTACTTCTATGTATATTATGGTCGAGCTAGATCATCTTAGAATATAACCTGACTATAAGTAAATATACCATCGTATAATTGTAAACATTGTGCATAATCTTTGTCAATCCTAGAGTTAGATTAAGGTTGCTTTTTTTAACAAATACTGAGTTTACATATTGGCTAAATTTTACATGATTTTATTTATGTAATTCAATTGGTATTTTTTATCTTAAATATTTAAAACAGTCATCATCACCAGCTTTACCCTAACAACGTCGGGTAAATTATGTACATATGTAATCCGAAAATCACATTGGTACATGGCGAAATCCGAACCCAGGACCTGTATAATACAAGTCAAGTGCGTAAACTCCTGAGCCACCGACGGTCTCTTGATTACGTTGTTTTTGATAACAATCTTTATCAGAAATTATACAAGTACATAGGGATCTATCTTAATATGACTTTTATGCTTTATCGATGTAAAAGTAGAAAACAGGAATACCACAAATATAACATCACAGTTGGGAATAAATACGTAACCAGTAAAATTATGGAATTCAGTGCAACAATCAATCTTAGAAACTTATTATTTTGTGTACCTGTTGCCATTTCTAAATATAATTTATTCATTTTAGCGGAAGCTGCGACGCCTCCCTTTGCACAGTTTGGGGTTGTGCAACCTGTTGCCTCGAAGACTAGTGGATTTTCGGGTACTTTCTCGAAGGCATCTTCTTCAAGTTACGCATCAAGCAGTGCTAGCTCAAGCTCGAGTGCGTTTAATTACAATGCCGGGCAAATAGGCACCGCATCACTAGGATATGGTTCTCAGGGTTCGCTCGTACCAAATAAAAATGTAGGGCCTCAGGTAGTCACGGTCCCACAAGCCACTGCATTTGCTACGGCTGGATCTAATAGCCAAATTGGAGCTTCAGTAAATGCCCAAGCCACAGGGTCTTATTCTTCAGAGAAAGGAAACGTTTTTCCAGGAAACGCAAATATCCCTGCAAATGTGCAGTATCAATCTACGGTGCCCGAAGGTAAACCAAACTCATACGTCGGTTTAAGCTCAGAAGTACCCAGTCATTGGCATGAACAATCAAAACCAAACAGTTTTAACGAAAATGTACATGAGCACTCTGAAAAAGCCAAAGAAACCTTCGGAGTGCAAAGCTTTTCTGGTAGTGTACAAAGTGGCCCAGCGTTTGTTTCAACGCCCGCTGCACCAACTCAAGCGCCCGTTTCACTCGAAAATGCGCCGTCTTACTCTGGTGGCTTTGGAGGACCCCCAGGAATATTAAATCCTCAGATTTCTTCCGTCGGAAGTACCTCGAGTTATAACGGTTTCGTGGCTTATCCTTCTGGAGAGCAGTTAAATGTTCCCAGCAAACAACAAACTTTTATTAACACCCCTGTAACCACAGTAAATCCAAGCTACGCCCAACAAGATTACCCAGCGGGAAACGTAAACCCAACTATTCAGTCAATAAACAATGAATATGTTTCTAATACTGAAAATTCCAAACCATCGTATAAGCCTGAAATTCAACCTTCTTATTTAGAGCAAAACAAACCGACTGCGTCGAGCAGTTACAAGGTTCCCGCAAGCGGATGGCAGCATAATAATGGACAACATGTTACCGTGCAGCCGCACGCCGAAATATCACATACTCACAAGGAATTGGAGCCAACTCCCCAGTCGATCGATCACTTCTCGCACACCGACAAACCTTTAGCTAACAACCATGATTCGAAACCAATTAAGAACGTTCAAATATTTATTCAGGCTGTACCTAGTAAAGGACCCCAATCGTCTTCTAGCTCGGTTCAATTTACTGGTTCTGAAAATAAAAAAGAAGTAAAACCAACTAATCAGTTATCATATACCGGTGGATTTGGCGCACCTGCTGGAATTTTAAAACCTTCAGGCCAATATGTGTCAAGCGGTCAAACGTTTTCTACGTCCCCTGTTAAGATTGAACAGTACGACAATTCACCTGTAGGATTAACAACTACAGGGGCAAAGGAAACTGCATATAATACAGGATTTGGAGGTTTGTTAAATGAAGTTAAAGAAACTGCTCAGCCTTCCTTGCAAAGTTCAAGTGATTACTCGTTTGAAAGTGGATCGACTTCAGGTACTTATGTTACCCCCAAACCTTCTAGTTCTAGTCTTTTTGCTTCTTCTCCTTCTGCACAAGTTAGTAATGACTACATTTCTACGGAACAAAAAAGAACAGAACAATTCTCAGACAAGCCATCTGAAAGTAGTTTCCAAAATCCAACAGTTTCATCTTGGACACAGAATCCGACGGTTAATACTTTGCCAATTAGACCAGAATTTGAAGTACAGAAAAAACCAACTGGCCAAAATTTCTATAATACGCCGTCACCTTCGCCTCTTTCCCTAGAACAAGGTATTGGTGGAGTTTCAGTAGATAAAACTAAGCCAACGACTGTGTCTGAAAGTTTTGGACAATTTTCTGATGACGTGAATCCCACCGTTCAAGCAACCATCACCAACAATGGTTTTGCTTACTCTAATAGTCCATATAAACCAGTTGTTACACCCACTGCACCGCAATTTGAAGCTACAAAACAGAAGGAATCAACTTCTTTCACGGCAACGCAACCAACACCTGTAAGTTTTTGGCAGCAATCAACAACAACATATAAACCAGCATACGAAGGGTCTACACCTGGATATTTATTGAGTTCCGAGACATCCTCTACTAAGTTTCCTTCACTAACAGGAGATTACACTGTATCCAAACAAACAGAACAATATCCTAGCAAGGAAGATTCTACTCCCGTTGATTTCCAAGTCACTTCAAATGTAAATCAGCAGTCCTCTACTTATGGTAGCACAGCTACGTCATTTGTTGCACAAGAACCTACAGCTGAAGTTAATTTTGCAAACCCAACATTAACAAGCTTTTCACAAGAATCGTCATACAAACCGGCAATTGAAAATTCCTCAGCACCAAGTTCCACTTCGCAATACCCTGAAAGTCCCAAGACTTCTCCAATACAAGGCCCTTCAACAGGCACATTCACTGTTTCAAAGGAAGTATACAAGGTTCCAACCCAAATTGTAAGCAATAACGTCTATCCATCCAGTAGTGTAGCATCAGGTTTTCACCTCGGTTCAAACTCTGAGACATCTCAATCCCAGTCCACTTCATACCAACACCAACAATCAACTAACTATGGAAGTACTACGTCTTTTGTGACACAAAAACCAACAACTGTTAACTTTGTTGGCCAAACTCCCGATGCAATTTCTGGGCTAACATCAACAAGTGTTACGGAACAATTCAACAAACCAACAGTAGCAAGCTCCTTAGCAACTAGTTCTGTATCTGGATCGTATGTCAGTTCTAACGTATCCCCGACTCAGATACCTGGTTATACTGAATCCTTCAGCGTGCCAAAAGAAACTGAGGTAAATCCGTCTGACACTTCTAGCAATGTAGATTCGACTGTAGGAACTGCACCCGCATTTAATACTAATGTATTTTCTGGAAAACCTCAAACCCAATTTGGTGTATCTCAGCAATCAGTAGAATACAAACCAACTTCACCCCTTGTTACAAAAGAACCAACAACTTCCGGTAATATTGCTAGTCAGACTGTTGGAAGTACTTCTGCTATATCTCAATCCACAACCTTTTCGCAACAATCACAAAACAAGCCAATAACTCAAAATTCTGAAGGAATTAGTCCCACGTCTGGATTACTGGAAATACCGAAAACAACTCCTTCAAAGAATACTCAATACCAATATCCCACGAAACCTACGGTGGTAACAGGGCCTTATAAGCAACCAGGATATTCAAATGTTTTTGGAACTGGAGCAGTTAAACCATCAAGATATTCTTCACCCAGTTCAACTGGTTACCCGTGGTCGACATCTAATACCTGGTCTGGCCCAAGTTATGTAACAGGAGCTTATGACAAACCTAAACAGACCATTTATTTTAATCAGAACAAGCCTGTAAGTAGCTTTCCAGAACAAAAAGAGACGGTAATTCCTAACAACCAACCCTATTTTACTGGTAGTACCAACTTCGCTTCAAATAGTCCTACTACCCCAAAACCCTCCGTACCAGTTGCATCATTGAATGTACAACAGCAAAGTTCTTCAAGTTTCGCTTACCAGAAAGAAAAAGAATCTACAGCTACTGCTACATCAAGTTCAGGCACATCTTACTCTAAGCCAACTCCTCAACCAATTTTAAGCAATAATGGAGTGTCCTATACTCCCTTTGCTTCTCCCAAACCGACGAAGCCAGCAAATCAACTTTCCACGGTCAATTCCGCGTTTTCCACTTTTGGGTCTAGCTTTTCTCAAGTGAAACCTCAATACCAGTTTTCTACGGTTCAGCCAGCAACCCAGAAAAAACAATGGCACACAAATAATTATGGAACATTTGGAGCAGTAAAACCACATACTTATACATATCCAGGTTTTACTTCTTCATTTACTACCTTTGGACAGGGTTCAGTTGGAGGATTATATGACAAAACGAAACAGACTACTCAGTATACTTCTACAGGTCAGTACAAACCTACTTCAACGGGTCAATACAATCCATCTCTGACCGGTCAGTACAAGCCTATATCAACAGGCCAGTATAAACCTACACATAATTGGGGAATTGCGGGTCAATCACAGTTCCAAAAGCCTTCCAATCAACCTACTCCAACCGGCGGTTCTTATGTTTCCACCTACACACAAACTACTAGTAAACCATTTGTATCTCTGTCATCGTTCGATAAACAGAAGCCAACTGTCGGAGCCTCTATTGTAAATCAAAAAGAATCTAGTATTTCAAGTAGCTTCTCGTCAACTTCTGGTGTCGTAAAGCCCACAAACCAACCTTCTGCATCCTATGGTGCTCTAAAACCGACTGCTAGTGGAACATCAGTAGACTCAGGTACAGGAAGCTCTTCATTAACAAATGTTTCAGGTAAAGGTCAAGTGTCCTCTTCCGTTGTTTCTACATCATACGATTTACAAAAACCTGTTAATCCTACAGTTCAAACTGTCTCCAATACGTATACAACTTTCATATCAGCAAAACCCACAGCCAACTTCCAAACTACAGGAACTCCTTTATTAGAAAACAAACCTACAAATAGTTACAATGTACAGCAACAAGTTGTTCCTTCTGTCCAAACTATTGCGCCTACTAAGGATGTTACCAATTCTGAACTCGGTCAGTCAATTAAACCAACTTGGTCGTCTTCTTCTACTACTGGAGTAGCAACAAGTAATTTATATCCTACTACCCCATCTGTTGATGGTAGTGATAATTCTTACTTTGTTGACAAAACACAAACCACTCCGGTAAAACCGACAAGCACTGTACATTTTGTTGGGGAAACAACTTCTACTGTCACCACGGATGGAAAGAAGGAAAAGACTTCAGACCAATTTAATGGACAATTAGTTTCTTTAAATCAAGCATCTATTCCTGTTGGCCAAAAAGTTCCACAACAACAATCAAATGAACCGTTTTCAACCAGTGTTCAAGCTAACACAGGCCTTTATCCACTTTCTCAAACCCAAACTGCACCTACAAAACCTGAATCTCTAAACACATTTGGAGAATCATGGGTTCAATCGTCACCACCAAAGCAGATATCCGGCAGTTTCGAATCTATTCAGAAGGAATCTGTGCAACATGCTCAAAATGAACATTTCCATTCGAAACCTACTAATACTCCTTTCCTTTCTACTTCGCATCCCCAAACGGTAGTCGGTGTGAGTTCTGGTACTACACAGTTCCCGAAAACTAGCAATATTACCACCATATATCTCGATTCTAAACCTGACAAAGTACAATATACCACACAAACTTTTTATAAACCAACTTCAGTAGTTGGATCTCTTCCTAGTTATGCTAATCAGCAAAATGCTAAGCCAACAAATGTTCCAACACCACAAGAAGCCCATTCAAATATCGCGGTAGCTGGTCCAGCTAATCCACAGGGTCAATATTGGGCTCTTAACACGCAATCAGCTGCGCAGCAAACTGCTTTTCAGACCACAAAACCTAACATAAAAGTTACTGTGGTAGGTAAACCTAGTAGCACCATTGTTAGCCCACCATATTCTGGTGGTTTTGGAGGACCTTCAGGTATTTTGAAACCAAATGAATTTGGTATATCTCCTAATCAAGAGAATGTTCAATCGCAATTCCAAGCAAATTCGGGTGCTTATAGCGTTGCTAAAGTTGAAACTAATTCCAATACGGCCTCGTATTTCGGGGGATTCGGAGGACCATCGGGTATACTTAAACCAGATGAAAAATATAACGTTCACCACGCTGGACATGATAAGCCCTCGTCAAACGGAGTTCACGTTGGCACAAGTCAAGTCGGTGCTCAAGCAAGTTACAATGTAGTACCTGCATTCCCCACTCCTGCAGCTCAAGGGTACGTCAAAGAACAAGCCAGCTATGGTTCTCGGGTATCCTCTGAAGTGCAAGGAAGTTCTGTAGCAAATGTTGTATCTAGTGTTGCACCAAATGCTGGAACCAATTTTGAGACAAGTGCTGGAACAGCAAATGCAAGTGGACTTACTAATAGCAATGCATATGCAAGCAGTGCTGGAGTGGGTAAAACTGGCACAAGCTTTAGCGGACAAATTGGTGCAATAAATGGATTCAGTGCACATTCCAAAGGATCTGCCACTGCCAGTGCAACGTCCTCAAGCTTCGGTGGAAGCTTTTCTACATTTAAACCTGAGGGCCGCCTTGTTGGATCCCCTGGAGAAATCGCTCGTCGTAAGTTTTTCTTACTGAATTAATTTTCATAACGTAACACGAAAAAGTAATGAAATGTTTAATATCATAATGTGACTTCATCAAATGGGTAAAATGTATATTATAGCGTGTGAATAAGTACATACATAAGTCGAAACTGTTCAACCGTTTCCATCTTCATGTTTTAAATAAATAATTCATAATTTTCTCTATTTTAATTTAAAAAATGATTGATAGCAATTCATAACTCTATAGTTAATTATACTTGTGTCGCGATCGTTGTAAATTAATACTAGTATAGGTTTTCTTTTGTTTCAGTTTTGGGCAGACGATAATTTTAAATGATAAAATGTATGCGCCTGCGATAACTGCCATCGACGTATTTCCTGCTAAGCATTTAATGTCAAGATGATGTTGACAAAAACCTTTGTATTATTGTTTCATTGTGCCATAGTCTTATATTGTTAATCTCTATTGTACACGATTTACGAAACCGTATGTATTGACTGTTATAATTTTTTACAAATTAATACATGAATGCTTTAATTTCAATTGCTGTTTTTTTTTCCAAGTTATTAAGTTTTGTTGCGCTATAATTAGCATCCCAGTAGTCTTAAATTAATTTTGTATTTGAACGTAAGATAATGATGAAAATTTGCAAAAAAAAGTTTCGCGACAATTTCAAATATGTTTCTTATGGGAATCAATTTTTTTTAAAGTAAATACTGTTAAGTAAATCTTCTGTCAATCCTTTATTTTAGTTGAATGTGTCATATTAAATATTATTATCAAAGGTTAAACGAAACAATAAATAATTTTAATGTTCATTTTACATTTGTTTTTATTTGATGGAAACTTTTAAGAGACATTATTCAAGATGTATAAAGATGACTTCACACAATAAAATTTTTAATGTTAGCTAACAAATGCCAACTTCAATTCACGCTAAAGGTCACTTTCCCATAATCAATATATGATAAAAAAAAAACAGTTCGTTAAACATGAAATTTAAGTTTTTATTAATATAGCTTGACACGGAAAAGTTAACACCGTGTGCGTTCAATTTTAACTTAAGTTTTTAATCATGAATCAGATATTCATTTGGCATAGACTCAAGAACTAACTACTGTTAAGAGATACTATTACCAAAAATATCTTACTAATATCATAAATGCGAAAATTCAGATGGATGGACGGACGGATGGATGTTTGTTAGAGTTTGTAGCCTAAACGGATTAACGGATCTCGATGAAATTTGGCACAGTTGTAGAGTATAGTCTGGAAAAACAAAATGGTTACCTACTTTAGTTTTTTTTTTAATTCCACGCAACGAAGTCTCGGGCGAAAGTCAGTTATTTATAATAGCAGAATCCTTGGCCCCATACAACCTCTAGGATCCAATTTATTGAATACTTAGCACATAATAATAGGTATTATGTCCTTTGTGACATTATCTCTGTTTGGGTGACACGAGGGAAATACCAGCCGGATCTTTTTTTATAATAAAACAATCGCGACTGTACGACATTATAGACATGTAAACAATTAAAACTGTAACTGCAATAATAAATAAACAATCGTCGTACGTATACAACTTTATTTCCATCTATAAAATTACTTTTAGTCGGGTAAATTACTTCTAACCCACTTCGATCTGTCCTGCGTAAAAAAGACGCTGTCAGGGTGCGCTGTAATACCCCTGTAATTGCGGCTTTTATGGTTTGAAGTAACTAAAAGTTTGTGTAGTGACTATTTTTATTTTATAACATTCCAATATTAATTTAATTTGTTCAGAAACCGAACCTTTATGATAGAGCATTATAAATTGCTATAAATTTTTGTCAATTCAAAACACGTTATCATCTAACACAATAGATATGTATGTGTTAGTTATGTCTCACGCCCATTCACAATGTCTACAAAGGCTGGTCAGGGTTATTTTTTGTTCTTCTACTATGCATGTTATAATATATTTGAAATATTTGCATACATACTTAACTTACTTTTATAGAAAAAACCGGTTTTCGTGTTGACGTAGACGAGGAGAATTTAAATTGGACATTTGTACTTAATAAAGAAGCATTATACACTTGTATGTTTGATGACACTAGTCTCTCTCTCTCCCTACCTTATCCTACTCCCGTAGTGTCGGCGCACCGGGTTTTAGTTCTCCAAATAACTCTATCATCCGTCATCTCAGTCATCACTCCCTTCTTGACCATGTCACCTTTCACGCAATCCAT
>JAOCNA010000012.1:5063203-5079823 GCA_026546675.1 Papilio helenus | reverse complement strand
GCACTGCCTTTTGTGACTATATGATTCCTATACAAATTACTATTTTTAATACTATTCCTAGTTGTACATAGTGACTAATTATATATTTCTACATGGGCGATTGTTACATGTATAGTAGGATATTTTTTTATATAAAATAAATCTTTGTGTAAATAACTTGTATGTACTAAGACTGTTGTTTATTTTAGAGCTTCTAATTTGTTCTGTTAAACTGAATTAGTGTATCGTGATGAAAATGTGTATTTTCCAGTCATTTAGTGACGATCGCAACGCTGGAGTGATTTCATATGTGTTTCTATTTGTAATTAGTATTTTTGTTTACATCTTGCCATATATGGTGATTTTATTCTTTTTGTGAATGTCGACAATTTGAGAATTGATAGAATTAAAGGTATAATATTTGTAGAATATTTATTAATGTGTTTGAAAAATCTTCATAATCAAGGATTCAACTACTTCTTGTATTTGGGAAATCTATATTATAATTATAATTGCGAACGGCAAGTGAATAAAATTACTTAAAAAGGATACTTCACTCAAAAGCCGTCGTAGTTGTTATTGTATACGTTTTGTGGAAATAAGACATATCTAGAGAATATTTTATTATAAATTATTTTAGCCTGTCGTATAATAAATTTACCGGGAAATAACTTGACACAAAAAATTAAACTGCAAGGTACTTAAGTCTATTAAAATAAAAAATGACTTAAAATATTAATATTGAATTTATTTTTTCAAGTTATTTGCCGGTGACCAGCTGAGCAGTATAATAAATTGTGGCTAGTCTTTTGTCGTTTGTTAGCAGAGCTTCTATTGTCGTTGATTTAATGAGTTCAAAGATCTTCCATTAAAGTAGTTTCTACTATCGTAACACTTGTATTATGTTGCCATCTCTCTCATTCTTGAGAAAAACAGACAAAAAGTGTTAGAGAAGTAGTATTTATGGTTACAATGAGATTGTTGTCTATGTTTCAGGGTTACCAACATTGATGTCTAATTTAATGCGTAGGTTATGACCACCGAAATACAAGTAAGGGGGGGAAAGCCATATATTTATAACCTATAGATATCTAACTTTTTCGTTCAAAAATGAGATTTTTATGGGTAAACTTCACGAATGTTGTCATTTGCAAAATTACACTTGAAAAATTTACTCTCGATTAGACTTTTACGAAATGCTTCGTCTATAGGTTATATATCTATGGGGAAAGATTTGTAAAAGTTTAAATTATACTTAATTTTTATCTTCATTATTAATTGCTATACTTGGAATCAATGTATTAATTTTATAATAAAATAATTAAAACGACGAAACTGCATTTATGTTGTGATAATGTTAAAAGTTGCATGTTTGGGGGGGGGGGGGTTGTGCATCGCAATGACTAGAAAATACAATTTGTCCGTACGTGTTGTTTTATAATAATAACAAAATATTTAATTTCATTAAAATTGTTTTATTACGTTTTCACAATCCCCACGTTCAATCTCTATCAACATTTACGTAATGCGGCAATTGCCTTGACCCGTTTTGTTTTATAAACATAAACAAGATAGATTCATAAACACCCGCAATAAATTTTAAGAACATATAAAAATAATAACAACTTTCATAAATCAAAAGCACCTTTTGAAATACTTTCAACCTATACTTAGAGTAATGTTTAAAATCATTTTAAGCCAGTGAAAAACCCAAATTCTAAATCCACTATTACAACACATGGTACAAATAAATTTTATTTCTGCAACTTTCATAGAAAAAATAAATTCAATTTTTTTTTTCTAATCCCGAAAACAATTTATAATTAACAAGTTACAAATTATTTTTGTATACTACCATCGTTAGTGCCTAATACATATGAATATTACTAATATAATAGTTTCACGAATACAAAATAGGACATAGCGTACAAAATATTACAACCGACCTCCTTCACAACGTACAGTCGCGGAAATTCGCAGTGTTCCACGTTCAGAAAAATCTACTTCTTCCTTACAAGGAGACAAACTTCGCCAAAATCTAACTAATAACCAATTACGTAATAGTGAGTTGCGCAAACGACGTGTACCATTAACCGCCTTTTTTTCTTTTAAGACATTTAAAATCTGTATCCTATTAGATATTCCGCGTCGTCTCAATGCGTATCAAACGTACAAACGACTAGCTTTAATGTGGAATACCGCTAGTTTTCCCGATTGTACATATAAATATTTCCATTTTATGCTATCAACGAAAAACCTCGATATCTCATTATTCATTCGCAATACGAATCTCGAATCGTAAAATAATATCAAATTTGTATCAAAATAAACTAAAAAATGTCTTAAATCACAGCACAAGTTTGAGTATAGCGTTAGGCACATCCATAGTGGGCTCGTCTACGAGCACGAGGTCGAATGTGTCGAGGTAGTTGTGCAGGTTGGCGCGCGCGTTGCGGCCGAGGAAGCCGACCTTGAGCACGACGTGGCAGTGGTCCATGCCCTGCGCCATGCCCGCGTCGCCGATGTTGTCACCGAGCAGCAGCACGTTGCTGCGCGTAGATATTAGCAAGATATAATAAGATTAGTAAGATAAGATACAAACTCACGCCACATTGTGGAAAAATATGCAAGTAACTGCTAAATCCTAAATAAATCTTTTTTTTTTACTTTTGTGTAACATCTACTATTATTATAAAGAGGAAAGATTTGTATTTTTGTTTGTATTGAAATAACTCGAAAACTATTGGGCCGATTTTAAAAATTCTTTCACCGTTAGAAAGGAAATTTATCTGTGAGTAACATAGGCTATATTTTAATTTCCCGCGGGCGAAGTCGCGAGCAACAGCTAGTGAGTTTATAAATCAAAAGCACTAGGATGTTTTATTTTGTCACTTCCTACAATTCATAAAATAACTTCAACGATAAATAGTATATACATAGTTCAACTGGGCAGAGCCATAAATCGTGTTATAGGGAGGTTCTTCTTTTAAATTATTGGGAAATTTCGCGTTATAAGGGGTAATTTCCGCGTTATATGGAGGTACGTAATTCGTTACATCTTTGTTCACAGTACTTTACTGTTTCAATCGACAGCCACAAGAGGATTAAAAACGCTTTTGTACAAGACAAACTTTTAATAGCGTTTGCGTATTTAAATTGTTAAAAAAAAATCCTTTGTTTGTGCGGGTTTACTTTTTTCAAAGTTGGATAATTATCTTTTAAAAAAAAATCGCCATTCTAATAGTTGCAGGTTTGTTTATGTTTTAATTAATCTCTATGGCTTCTATATGTCAAGGAAATATTGACACAACGTACCACAAACTGTCAATTTATACAAATTAAACTTTTATGCAACATTTTTATTTATAGGTTTACATGTAAATTCTAGCCATGGTAACGAATACGCCGGTTAAAAAAAAGAACTGCATTTCCTAACATGTTGATAAAATAATAGCCAGAAGTGAAAAAATGTGCAAATGTTATTGTTAGGTCCTTGAATTTTCTTTAAATTAAATATTGATTTTGCTAGTAAGAATTTATTTATAGAAATAAGTAGTGCAAAATTAAAAAAAAAACAACAGATTACAGTAGCTTCGATACGGTTTTGTAAATGCAATTTTATTAATGTTATAATAAATCAGCATTATAATCTTATGCCAGTACTTTAACACTAATATGTTCGATATCTTTGTTATTATCATTATCGAAAAACCTTTACAAAAATTGAAGATCTATAAGTAAGTTTTAATTATAAGTTTGTTAAGCAAACATTATTAATTACAATTGGATTGACATAAATAAAAACTGAAAAACACCCAATTATTGAAGTTTTATTTCCCGTAAACCGTGGGAATGAGTAGTTTAAATGAAGCGTGTTTAATTACTATAGTCGTTTGTGTTTTGAAATAATACAACGTTTATTCATATTTTATTTATTAATTAAGAAATAAAGTTTAAATTAGAAACTACATACATGTTTTATAACACAATATAATTCTTTTGGAAGATCTTGGTGGAAGATTTTTCTGACTTCTAATCCCAGAAAAAATTAAAAAACTTGGGCATATTTGCTCCCTGCTATTTAAATTAGGTAACGTCGTATACTATAAACGTTTTATGATATGAACTAAATAACATTTTAAAAATTATTTTACATAAATTAAAAAATAATACTCGCTGAATACGACAAGAAGAAACATTGTATATTTGTTGCAATAAATTACCTATAAATAAATTTAACAAACATTTTACTAGCCAATAAAGTATTTAGTATTTACAATTCACCTACTAAGCCGTTTTATGTATTTAAAAAGTGTTTCATGTATTTAATCGACTTACATTAAACATTTATAGGTAATTAGCTAATCTGCTTTTGTAAACTCCGAACACAGCCATTTTATTTTCTATTATTAATATTAATATTTATTAAAGACTACAATACGTGTAACATACAAACTAAGACAATACTCAATGATTTATTTAATTCCTTAAATTGTGATGCCGGTAGAAATATTCAAAATAAAACACTATTGGACCAAACTCACACGAACAAAACGGGAATTTAAATTTAAGTTTATTATTTAAAATCAAGATATCAAGTCAACGACAGTCAGTTACAAGAAACTATTAATTGTGGACAGAATCTAATACCACAATTGGCATCGACTTCATCCCGTATTTATCAAGTAGAAGCGGCCAGTCTAGAAATAATAAAAAGAATATCACGGTAATGTTAAAACAAAACATGTTACAAAAAGTATTCAAGCTCTAACGCTTGCAACTGACCACAAACCACTATAAAGAATTTTATAATACCTAAGTGTAAAAGTTATTTGGAAGCCTAAATACGATGTTTTATTATTTCATGTATTACTAGGATTAATTTTTTGGTTGTTATTTATTTTCCTCTGTATATTTCAATGATACGATCTTGATCGACGTATTCAAATATGTGCGGAGCATCCATTAGGATTCCTATCGTGCCGGCTGTTGTTACTATGAAGAAAATGTACAGCTGTAGTCTGTCGATCACCATTGCAACGTACTTCCAATCTTCGCGCGTCTGAAATATGTTCGTCTTATTTAATTGCCATTTAATTTTCAAAAGATCGATTATGAACTGAATACGTTTGCCCAGCCACAGTTAATAATAGGAAAATCTTTACCTGAATATACAGATCCTCGTTCCGCAGATGTTCTGCTATAAATTCAACCGCCTCAGTTGCTTTGGCCGCTTCAGGTGACAGCAGTAAGGAGTCTGAGCTCTCAGACTCCCTCCTCTCGCCGAGGCCGAGGCCGCCCAGCGCGCCGAGTCCGCCGAGCGCGCCTACCTCCCCGCCGCCCGCTGCGCGGTTTATCTTGCAGTTCGGATGATGAAGATCAGACAACTCCATCGCTTCCATTTTGCTTTGTTTCGATCCAATTGCGC
Organism: Papilio helenus; assembly: GCA_026546675.1. Taxonomy (NCBI): domain Eukaryota; kingdom Metazoa; phylum Arthropoda; class Insecta; order Lepidoptera; family Papilionidae; genus Papilio; species Papilio helenus. The sequence goes on along the minus strand of JAOCNA010000012.1, from coordinate 5,074,416 downwards.
TGTCGAATTAGTTTCCTAAGTTCATTTTATAAATGCAAGAAACTATAACTACGAAACTTGAAAGATTACCAAAGGAGTAAAATAAAATCGAGCAATAAATTTTCACACACAAAACGTTAGCGACATTCATAATTAACGAAACGGAATAATTTGAGCCGTTAGAATTTGCTACTTCCCTCAACCTTCCACAATATAGGCACGTTGTAGAGTCCTGTGTCATCAATATGACTTAAAATGCATTACCTAATGTGTTTGGGCAAGTCGTGCGGCGCGGCGGCGTGCGGCGGCGCGCCCATGCCCGGCATCTCCATCATCCACCGGAGTCTAGTCTTACGCGGGCGACGCATGAGCAGCGCAGTAGGCAAGTAGTGTAGGAACACGCTTCGTATCCAAAGAGGCATCCTGTTAACGCAAATATTGTATATGTTGAGAAAACAAACATGTTCCGGTTTTCTTATGAACAGGTTGGTTATTGCACTTTATAGAATATATTAAAAATGAACCTGTGCGTCCTCGGTCCTCGGAAGTTCCAGTTTATGATGATAACTGTGACGAGGATACTGACAGTGTTCATGATGAATGTGAACAGTAAGTATTTAGCGATGAGCGGCAGCACGAGCGACGTCGGCGGCAGAATTTTCGACACGAGCAGTAAGAACACGACCAGTGACAGTAAAATGCTAATACCCAATGTAACCTGTAACAAATATATTTAAAAGTGAACATTTAATAAGAGAAAAAAGTAACATTAAATTTCTAGTGAATTTTCAATTACTACCTTTTCCCCAGCCTCAGCTGGTAGGTAAAAAACTAAAACACATAGGAACGATATAAGTACAGTTGGCAAAATCAAGTTAACGGTATAAAATAGAGTCTTTCTTCGTATTATGATGTAAAAAGTAATATCGGTCTCAGTAGGATGGTTGCCCTCGTAAATGTTTAGATATGCTGGTACTTCTATAATGTCCCACGTCCCTGACTTCCAGTAGTCGGACAAGTCGACGAAGTTCTTATTATTGTAAAGCGCTAGCGAAACTTGGTCGCCGTTGAAAGTCCACGAGCCGAACTTCATAATGCACGTTTGTTGATCAAATGGAAAGTAGGTTACGTCGATAGTGCATGAACTCTGAAAAGATAAGTTAATATTTAATGCAAACAAAGTCCAAGTACATTTAACCTACATTGTTGACAGAGAAAGAACTTTTAAGGTTAAAAATTCGAATTTATCTGGAACTCTACATTTAAAAAGAAGTATTCATTTATACTTAAATGTAATTAACCATGTTTTGAAAGTATAGGTACCTGATAAATAGCCGGGGGCACCCAGAGCACTTCCCCGTTCGGATAAATAAGAACGTTAGATTTATACCGCACTTCGTAGTTACCATCGGCGCTGTTAACAAATTCATTTAAATATGAGTTACCTACGGAAAAGACACAACTATCCCAGATCAAGAAGTTTTCAGAAGTTTGAATCCAAAGAAGAACTGCATATCTTTTAGTGACTACTGACTTACATATATGGGTAATTCAAATTTTCCCCTGAATCTGAGACTACCCCAAGTCTACTCATTGGCAGTATATTGATAACAATATCTTACTTGTTGAACAACACAATATCGGGTTTCCACACTTTGTCTGGTGGCAGACGCAGCACGCCAATGCCGCCGTAGTCCGCTTCATCCCACATCAGCTGGTAGTCCATCCACACCAGCCGCAGCCACACGTTCGATTTCATGATTTGGTTTTTCTCGTTCTGGAAACGATTATAATAAAAATGCAATACTTCATTACACATCTCTATAACCTTCCCTCTTGTGTTGTTATCCTTTAATTTGATATATAGAATGTCGGAAGTATAAAATTGCTGATGGTATTGTAGTTTATTTTTATAGTCAAGGCATAGACTATTGTAGACTAGCTTCCTGTGTTCGTTTTACTTACCCTTACCTTTTACTTGGAATGATTTATTTAATCTTTAAGTTCGCGCTCACGAATTTTCGTTAATAACTTATTTAAGTTAATACTAACATATAATAAAACCGTTTCATTAAAAAGAAGATACTTTCATTTAAAATATGTACTTACAACATTGATAAGCTGTACAAATGCTAGTCCAAAGCGCACGTCCACTTTCTGTGTCATATTTTGCACTGGGCGGATGAGTTTGTTGTAGCCACGAAACAGATCTCGTACTAAACGCTCTTCGTCTTCGGAACACCATCCTGCCAGAAGAAATACTCTTACTAAACATCAATTAAAATATTCATCACTTGATTATTAATCACAATATCGATATGTTTCTTTAAAACATCTGTTCCAACAATTTTCTCGAATCTTTCATTTGCTATGAGAAAATTGCCACCTAACGCAATTCATGGAGCTGTTATACATCGAGATTCATCCGATGCTGTTCGAGACAGATCAATAAGAGCAAGCGAGATAAAGTCTCCACGATATTCATATACAATATTACACCTCAAAAGGCCGTAACAATATTGGCACTTCTAAAGTAAATTAACTATAACATTTTATATAATTCTTTTTGTTTTAAATATATTTAATAAAAAAGAGAGACGTAGGTAGATAAGTAGGATTGTTAGTTTTATAAATGTTTAAATTAATTTTCATTATAATGGTACTTTCAACATTAAAGCCAATTGGGTTATGGGAATCTAAGGTAAGGTTTTAAATATCGTGGCTTACCTGAATACAGTATGGCGAGCAGGGCTGTAGCCAGCAAGGGCCCCCGCGAGCCGGCCCTCATGGCGGCTTAGCGGCGCGCACTGACGCACTCGCCGCGTCCCGCCTTCCCACGGGCGCTGACAAACTGCAGAGCCGCACTTAAATTTTGAAATGAAGAATATTGTAAATCAGAAAATTACAAGTCTTTCGTTTCATTGAAAAGATAGTATTTTGCTAAGGCATTCGACAAAATAAAATAATAATGCTATTTTATTCTCATTTTACTCTCCCTTTAGCATTATTTTTTATGATTTTCGGCAATGCTATTATCAATGTATACTTAAATAGGCGATTATTGTATAAATAGTTGTTGCTCTTATATCTGTGACTACTTATTAAGTCATTAATTTAAATGATATAAATTCGGATTACTTGGGTTTTATTTGTTAATGTCACATTTGAAAAAGTAACTTTTACGTAAAACAAGAAACCAATTTTTAGGTTAGATCTAAGTCTGGTTCATCTCAAGGTGTTTACCTTAAGTTTTATCAATAAAGACTTCGTCCGTGTGTAATTAAAAAAAGTAAACTAAGTAGCCTTTAGCGTTCTTTTAGACTTCTCTACATCTATGCCAAATTTCGTCGAGATCCGTCCAGCAGTTTAGGCTACAAACTCTAACAAACACCCATCCATCTAAACTTTCGCATTTATAATATTAGTAAGAAGTAACAGTGTAGAGTATCTACACTAATATTATAAAGAGGAAAGATTTATATTTTTGTATGTATTGAAATAACTCCAAAACTACTGTGCCGATTTTAAAAATTCTTTCACCATTAGAAAGCTACGTTATCGCTGAGTAATGGCTATATTTCTTTCTTTTATTTTGCGTAGACGAAGTCGCGAGCAACAGTTAGTCAGTGATATAGACCGCAACAGCATTAGGTGTCACAGGAATGGTGCACCCGACTGGTGCACCACGAGCGCGAAGATGGCAGACGCGAAGTATTTCCGCGTATCGTCTGATGAGTGTCGGAAGCCTTATCTGTAAAGGATGTATGGGAAGAGGAAGTAGTAAGAAGAGAAGACGACGACGTATTCTGATTCGTCAGTGATTGTGATATAATTAAATCTCATTTATTAATATGAAAAAAAATTTAAAGCATTCATTTTGGTGCAAGTGTAAATTGGTCGTAAAAAAAATCTAATTTATATCGAGTACCACATCGTCATCTGCTATGGAACATTCCATTATATTCAGTAGTTACTCTGACTGGCATCTTTAAGGGTAGGACGATTATGATATATTTTATTCAAAGGAAAAACTTAAATTAATGAAAAATATTATTTTTGTTAACTCAAAAAGGTGTTGTAAATATAAATGTATAAATAATTACATATTATTTAAACATTTAATATAGGACAACGATGAAATTTAATATCGGACACCATCGTTGTGTAAAATGTTACGATGGTGTGGAATGCTTCGCCCAGTGCTCGGGATACATTTTAACTAAACAATGTTTTGATTGTGTCGAGTTCGTAGCGCGCATGTGCAGGCTATCCCTCGGGATAGCATCGATTGTCTTCAACCAGGCTGACTGCGTATAACCGTCTCCCTGGGAATATAGGTCACCTTCAATATTGAAAATATATGCGGCGTTACCATGCGGCGGGCTCCAAATTAAACAAAACAATTTTCATTCGTTTATATTTATTAAACAAAGTGCAATTCAGAGTATTAACCCTAACAATTGAACAAATTATGGGGACGAACGATTCGTCCTAACTTAGACGGTAATAAAGCGAATTTCACTATCCAATAGTAGATAGTTGTATCCTTTGCGATACACATTCGCTTAGTTTACCGTCCGTTAAGTCACACAACCGATTTATAGGTTGATAACTCAATGTATAACAACAATAAAAATCGGGATAACAGAAAACACCGGGCCAAGAATCATAGACGCTCCGCAACTCCAAGGAACGCCTACGACTATTTAATAGCACGACCTCGAAAGAACAAAACGCTTCGCGGGAGTTGCGCGGGTACTTTTGTCAGTTTATATCCACGCAGTTCCTAGCTATTGCTTGCGTTTTATTCTTAAGAGGCTAACAATGTTTTCAACAACAATAAAATTATTCACTTCAAGGTTTTGGATGAACCAAAGTAAAAATGTATCATGATATAGAAGGTATATGGTAAGGATTATATGAGCGGTTAGTTAGTGATGAAATTTTAAGAAGAATAATATTGATCGTTTGTTAAAATATACATCGAGGACAGCAATAATGATGATCAACAAAACATGGCGATGAATGTATAGAAAAACTAAAGACATGTCCAAATTCTTATATCAAAAAGTATTATAATATAATGAATGAAGTTTCGATACAGGAGAAATTCCGTAAAAGCTAACATTATTTCAGCAATATGAAAGAAGTCGGTACAAACGAGATATCACCATGTAATGTATTTATTTGTATAAGTCGTTCCGAAAGACCCGGGTATGATTTTAATAAAATAATACTTTGTTTAACTACAAGTTTTAACGAACGTTTTATTAAGCTATTAGCCTGGGTATTTGACCATTTTATAACAATATCGACCCGTTCACAACGAGGCGTATCACAACCTGTACCAATTGAATTAACATTGTTTGTAAACCTCTATACTAACTACGGACACAAATACATCCGAAAATAAACTTAAGGATTACGACCACGATTCACGGAATCGAACGAGAAGAAAACGCGGGCCCTCACATCACTGCCCGGAACCGAATCCTAAACTGTACATACAAATATACGAATTCAAGAAAGATTTAACAAAGTTTTAAATTTTAAATCCAACAGGTCGTTCAACGGTAAGAAGGAAGACGTTTTTTGTGCTCATATTGGTGAACCGGCCGCAGACAAAAGTGCTACTGCGGTCGTTCGACACGGCGCGGCGACTAGTCTAGCGTGGAGTTCTACAAGCGCCGGGGACTTCACTGCCTCTCTATACTATTTCATATTCACCCGGGGACCGAATGTCTACTCGGAACCACTCATCGTAGGATTGCTGGCTCTCGGTATAGCTTGTGTTTGGGATATCTTTAGATCAACACTTTGCATGCTCATTTACTTTCGGATCTACGCTCATGTTTGTTTAAAAATTTAAGGTCATCAGTGGGGTAGGCAGTAGTAGGTTGAGCATATGGAAATGGCAGTAAATGGTAACTTATAACTATAGGGCGGCGCGGTCGCGGAGGCGGACGACGTCAGCTTGCACGTCTTGGCGTCTGCGACCGCACCCCATCGCACATCACAACTTAACAAGTATTACGGTATCACAGAACGTTACGCGCGCGCAGTCGCAGGTGGGCGGCTCGCTACGACACCATGATGTGTGGCGCGGACAGCAGCACGGCGAGCGTGGCGATGATTGTGAACAGGGTAAAGATAATAAGGCACAGTCTGTCCACGACCATGGCGGCAAACTTCCAGTCCCGCGAAATATCGGCGTCTTCGTCATCTTTGCGCATCTACAACAACATATTGATGAGTTAAAAATGGACCATAAAATACCTAATATTATAAAATACCTATTTTAAAAGAAGTAAGAATAAATTTGATACTTGATCTGTGATGACTCTGATCTCTTTAAGAATCAGCGAGAGCTCGTAGTCGACACCGAAGCAGCTGTGTGCCGCAAGACCTGCGCCATTCTCTTCGCCACCCCTGCAATAGACGAGACCCTAGAGCTATCTGTGTAACCTGTACTCTATCCTACAGGGGGGGGGGGTCGAGGATCGAAGGGTGACTACGGGAGTTATGCCGAAAAAGATGAGATATAGTTGACCATGACCCATGATAGACATTCGAAAGAGAGAATAGAATTACTAATTCTACGAAAGAAAATGACATTTGAATGAGTGAATATAATCGTTACAAGCTATTTGGGCCAGGTGTACTGCGGAACGTTTCGGGCGGGGGCATATTATTGTAACCGTTCTATTTACGGCGAGTAGTGTTCGTGTAGATCGTCGAGGGACCTGTAGTAGCGGCAGCAGGGCGGCTGCTGCGCATGCGCGTGCCGGAAGTCGTCGTCTATGTCGAGCACATTGGCGAGCAGCGACTTGGAGGAGCGCTCGCGCAACTCGAGATCGGGCGGAGGAGGCGCACGCGCCGGCGGCGGCGTCGTCGCCGATCCCGGCCGCGACATTCGCAGGATCCATGGCAGCCAGTACAAGAACACGCACCGTATCTGTACATAAAAATATTGCCTTTGATGAGATTTTGTGAACAATACCAGAATGTATTGTAAATCTAAATGTAGAAATTATTCTACTGTAAAACAATCGACCATCAAACATGAAACATTTTGTGAAAAAATCGAAGAAAATTGTAAGTCAGAATTCTCTCTGGAAATTTAAATTTTCAACGTAAAAACTTACCCAATCACTCATTTCGTGTGTGTCTGCGTGCCGATGGTGGTAGTTGAGGATAAGTATAGTTGATACGACAGAAGAGGCCACCATGAACATGATGCAGTTGAAATATGTACCCAGAAGTGGAACTGCGTCTGAAGTCGCCGGCATTGTCTCCGCTACCATGTTCAGAAACACCGTCAGCGACAACAGAATTGTTACTCCTAAACAAAAATGTAGTGCTAATAAATATTCAAAAGTATCAACATACATAGAATATGAATAGAGAGTACCTACCTAAAGAAAGTTTTTCGCCGGAGTCGGGTGGTAAAGTGAACCCCAAAAGTGCCATAGAGGCGATCAACACGCAGGGTACGATAAGATTGAAGAAATAGTACAGCGTTTTCCGTCGGATCACGACTGCAAATGTGATATCGATGTACGGCTCCGGACAGCAATTATAATAGATCTCATTTCGCTTCCCCGGAACCCCTGAGTGAACACACAACAAACAAATGATTTCATAAAATTCGTTTAGTTTTAATAAAAACTTTTGAAATTCAGTCTACTTTTCACTCTTTACCTATTAGTTCCCATTCGCCGTTCGTCACAAAACTGCTTATATCACCACCAGCTTCATCTTGTAATTGCAAATCAAGCTAAAATAAAAGCGAATTCAAAGTATGTAAGATAAACTAAGTAAAATCTGATTGAATTTGTATTTATTGATTAGCATATTGCCTTACTTGGTATCCATCGTATGTCCAGCTGCCAAACTTCATCTCGCAGCGTTGGTCGTCGAAAGGGAACCAGGTGATATCAATTTTGCAGGTGCTTTTGAAGATACCCGGCGGCACGTACAGACACGAGCCGTTGTTACGAACCACCACGTTAGTCGGATATGTGCTATCAAATCCTTCGTCCGCGCTTTGTAAATAAATTAATCATTAGAATAATGTAACTTTATTTAAATTTCATTTTTTATTATCTATGTTTAAACGTTCTAATTTAATATTTTTTTATTTTACTAATTATTTATTAATATTTTTTTCAAATTTGCAAGTTGCAAACAATGTTAAGATAGTAGGCATAGAAAGTCGGTGATAAAAACAAAATGGTTGCTTTTCTTTTAGCGAATGAAAGTAAATAAACGAATGTGTATGAATAGAAAAATTATCATTTAATATGTTGATGTATATCAGTTTGAAAGTCAACCTACCTATTGTACATGAGTACGTCAGGTTTCCATAACCTGTGTGGTGGTACTCGCAAATCTTTGACACCACCAAAGTCCGAAGTGTTCCACCTTAAGTTCATATCATTCCATTCCTAGGAACAATCACCATTGTAATTTGTTTTCAATTGAAACAACGTATTTATAATAAGAACAAAAAATTAATGTCTGTGTTGTTAAGCGCCCGTATTACATAAACAGCATATTTGAGAAAGAAGGAACAATTATTAATAATAATAAAGGAAATGTAAGGTTTAATAACAGTTGGAGAAAATCAAAAGAAATAAAATATGAAAGATATCTTTCGTAATAAGTATGAATCCCGACTGATAGTCGGATATTGCAAATACCCTGGCCGCCGCAAACCCCTATATTGAGATAAAATCAATAAGAACGCGATCTCAGTCACCGAATCGTGTATTCAGGGGTCTTAGAAAAAAAAATGGAACGCAACAAAAATTTTCTGTAATAAGGAAAAATAATAACATTGATAAAAAAAGGAGCTTAACAACTTTGCAAGAAAATTACATACAAATAATGATGTTAAATATTTTAGAAGTAAATGCACAAGACAGGGCATTGCCCTATAGTTGTCTCAAAAAACCTGACGTATTATGTGAAAAAAGTGGTTACAACGAATATCCTCTAGTTATAGGTACGATCTATTCGTAATGTGCACGCATTAGGCAAAAGCATTACTATAGATATTTTTAAAGTGATATTTAAATAAAGCCAACTGAAAGCATTATTTTAATTCTATTTAAGAAGGTGCTATATGCAAATTAGGAAAAATGTTTCATTTCAGAATCTCTAATTAATGATGTTATTTTTAAAATTGTCAATTTAAAAGGAATTATTTTCATCGATGTGTTTTTATCTTTTCTATGACGTCATACTTACTAATTTCAGCCAGATGTTGGTTATTAATAGCTGATTCTTCTCGTCCTGTGAAAAAAATTCTTGTTAAAATGCTTTATTAATGTTAGCGAACATAATTATAATACAATTCTCGATCAATATATTAAACATAATAATTGAATTGTGTAATGAGGATAGTTATGAATGGTTATAAGTATAGATTAAAAAACAATGTTAAAAAAAAAACAGAAAAACAGGATCGAGTGGGGATAACAACATAAGTAAGAAAGGAGTGACGTGTGGGAAACCAGATAGAAACATTTGGGAAACAAAAACTTGTGCTGATTCCACAGAAAGCGTTGAAAGATCAGCAAGACGATAGATAACATACCACGTCGATGATCTGCATGAGCGTGAGGCCGAAGGAGAGTTGTAGCGGGTCGCTCTCGTTGACGACGGGCCGCTCCAGCACGTTGTAATGGTCCAGCAGGTGGTGAAGCAGCCGCTTCTCGTGGTAACCACACCGCACCCCTTAGTAACATATTTTTTCTTTTAATTATTGGCTTTATTATTTGAATTCAAATTGCGAAAGTAGCTTTTGTTATCACTATAAGAGACATTATTTTTAAAGATTATGAAGTTCTAGATGGCAATGTTATTAAAATATTTAAGATATGGATACTATGCTCATTGGAATTATCATCGGTTGTATGCGCTACATTGTCGATGTTTTGGCTATCATTCAAATGATATGAGGTCACTCGGTATTCAGGAAAATTTTTGCAAGGCAATTGAATTGCGATGCATTAACACGAATTGATTACAGCAGTTGAATGCTCAACGACGTTCCTCTCTCTTTGTAACTAGGCTACCGCACACATTAGTCACATCGGCATTCCAACTCCGCCTAGATTTGATTCTTTAATGTTCTGTACATGACCTGATAGTATAGTGAGACAACTAGATCATATAGACCAATGGTTAACAACGAATCCATTTTAACACGTGAAATAAATAAACCTTTTAACTTTGAAGCTATCAGAGATGTAAAAAAAAGAAACAAATCGCAAAGGAAATTTTAGAGTTAAACTTTAAAGTTATTATAGGAGTGGTCATGAAAATCTTAGGTTAACCCATCTTGATAATTCAATAATAAATCTGATTTGCTATCAATTGTAAACATTTTTTGGAAGTACTACTAACTGGTCGTACCAGGCTGGTACCCACGTGCTAAGTTTTTGTTTCGAGTCGATCTTCTAGACACAGACCGTCTTTCTCAAAACTAATGCACATGAATATGCCATATCAATATCCAAAGCCGATATCTAACTGCCACACTCTTACTCATAGTAACTTAAGCAGCCCCTTATGTGGTTCACAGGAACTTCATAAGAGTCAAATGATAAATATCACTGAGGGCCTCCCTAAGTGACGATTAAACGATTATGCGTGTGTCCATTAGTAACAAAATGTAATTAACAGTGACTTATAACATGCAATACTCGAGATGTAACTTTTGAGTAAGAAAGGAATTCTGTGTACATTTTTTGAAACACGATATCTAAGTATTGAGCTGTTTGTAGCCGCTTCACGCATTTTACTATGGTACTTTTTTCTAACTACTTACATCCTTTGAATAGAAATGTTATAATGCTTGCATGATGCATAGGAAAAGGAAAATGGGGGACCGCTGAGAATTCAAGTTAGCATACAGAAAGAGTAAAGTAACATACATCAATATTTTATGAAAGAAGAACTGTATGGTAATGAGATCAACGTGATCAGTTGCCAATGTTGCCAACAGAATTTGCAAATTAAAGTTTGTTGGAAATGTTTAGGGATCAAACGTTAAATATTGGTGAGTTTTTGGCTTTCTCACAATTAAGGTGTTCTATGGAAAATTATGATGTAGTAGGGGAATAAAAGGAATGATTCGTGTGATCTTATGACATCGCCCACAGGCAACAATAACTCTCTATGGAAAACCTTTTTTTATGTCTGCGCATTTTTTTATTCGTCCCTTT
>JAOCNA010000012.1:5032185-5045536 GCA_026546675.1 Papilio helenus | reverse complement strand
GTAATGGTGTGTGCTTTACATTTGTTAGTAAGTATCATAAATTCGATACGAATCGATTAATAAATATTCATGTAATTATAGTATCGATTAAAGATGTAAAGTGCCACAAGGTGATCAGCTGTGTATGATATCTGAGGTTGCTGCGTTTCTAGAGCAAGATCTAAAAGGCAATTAAGGAAGGGTAAATGGAAACAATCTTGAATATAAAAATCCACACACCTTTACTGTTATAATGTCTTTACGGCGATTATGTTTGTGTATCGTTGTTTTAAAGTATAAAGGAAATTAAACCTTAACTACAGAAAACATCTGTTTTTAGTTAATAAAATCGTATAGATAGCCTTAAGGGTTAACCTTTCTTGCAGTCATGAGACTACTAGGTTACTAGGACTAGTAATAATAGTAGTCCTTATTGTACATAATCGTAATTATAGACTGTTTAATAGATTAATTACGAATTTGCAAAATTTTTAGCGTTATATCATGATCATATCAAGAAGTATGTGTGCATAAAATAAAACAACTATAATATCTAAAAACTTTATTAAAACCACCTAATAGATAAATATTATTAACAGTTCGATCTCGGCTGGGTGTGCGAGCGGAGAGAAAGCAATGGTCCCACAGTCTCTGACCGCGGTTACTGATCATTCCAGTCTATTTAGATTTGATTTTGTCTAAAGCGAAACACAAGTTTGTTTTTTTAGTTACAACCTTTTTTGCCCAAACTCTTGGGTTCATTGGCTGAAAGGAAGGATGTTGTATAAAAATATTGCCACTTCGTAACGAAACATCTTTAACTAATATTAAAATAGATTTAGCCAAATTAGAAACTTAATTTTTTTTGATATCCTGAGTTCATCAAGATATTAATGTGTCGTCAAGTTTTGGCGATGATTTTACAATTTTTTTTCGTAGTTGTCATTGCTTTTTTGCTCACGTTTTTTTAAACGTTCGTCGCAAAAACTGAGATATCTGATTATACTGGATGTGTGGGAATTCACAATATTATTCATATCAACATGTATGTATTCAATCAATATGATACTCGAATGTCATTGGATGCAATGTGGCTTAATAGATGCTTTGGTATCTGAACTAGAGACCCGACCGCGTTATGCTTAAATAGGTCAACAGCCCATTCCTTTAAATTGATAGGTTTGTTGTGAGATAAATTTCAACATGCAATATCATGTTTTAAAGCTGCGATGTAGAGTCGTCAAATAATAATAGCGGCATCTGTTTATAATATACAAACGATTGGATTCATTCAATGCAAACTGGATTTTAGTGTTATTTGATTTTGGAATAGAGCTCATTGGTCAGGCGCTACAGGATGTTAACCTCAAAGTTTTAGCCAGTCGCAAACAATAGTGATGGGAAAAGCGTTATCCGAGTTTTATTCAAATTCATTTTTATCGATTACCAAATCTATCGAATCGAATATGCACTATTTAATAAATGTATAAGACTGTGCCTAAGAATGCCGTTGCCCTCAGAATTCAAACAAGGAAATTATATAACTTTGCGATTATATTCTACAGAGCATTAGGAAATGACGTCAAAATATTATGTATCATTTCGTAAAGCGAGAAAGGTTCTCACGGTAATAATTTAATACAGATATTTATTATTTGTTTTTTTTTTTCGAGCCATAATTGATATCTAACAGGTTTCTTATAATGATGACTGTATTGACGCGCGAACCAAGACTGATCGGAAACAACGTCAATTTGTCAGATCATTTGCTTTTAAAATAATGTATAGATAAATTATTTGTTATTTAGTGATGTGATGAAATAAAATTGAAATAATTTAAATTAATCGAAGTTTATCACGACACTAGGAGTGTCTTGTTGGTCAGCCATGGCGAATGTCTGATGTCATAGCGCCGACGCCCACCTTGAACAGGCAGGTCACGTTGTTTTATCGCATTCTTGAATTTTATTTCAGGTTAAATCTAGGTTAAAAGAGTTTACTTTAGTGGCTCTAGGCAGTCAACAACCTAGAATTTGCATGTATAATAAAAGTAACGTTAAATTTTTCTGTTCAATCAAATATATCGATCTGATAGTAATATTTTAATTTTATAGAGATTCTATAAGTGTTTCAATATAACAAAAGATGGCGTTGTTTTAATTTAAGTGGATCGCGGTATAAAGTGATTCGTCAAGAATGCGAGAGAGTATTATAATTTTGTCAATATCACGTCATAACTCTACGTAATTTAGAAGAGCCTCTCTTCTCCCATGCCATTTGGATTTGGATACTATGTTATTTTCATATGCAGGAATTACAATAACAAAATACTTACGTAATTTTAAAAAACATGACATTTTTATAGCCACAGTTAGTTTTACGACAATTACATATTAGGGAAATAAGTAGTTTGAGAAAGATATTTTTTTAACATCTCTATCAAAATTTCAATCTTTGAACGTCAAGACAGAATGTTACATCGACTAGATTTAATTTCGTTTTTCACCATCAATTTTTACCATTATTTATTTTCTTGCTGAATCCTGTAATCATGTTCTAATGCTGACATAACGAGACTAAGTTCCTAAAAGAATTAATTCCTGGAATATAATTTACGTGATAAAAGAGATGTAAAGGTCTTTCATAATCAAGTTAGTTTCGTTTATCACTTAGCTGTGCATATTTTTGTGACACATTATCTTGATAATGTCTCAGCGGACGTAATTTCCGGACGCGCGCCAACAAACGGCCTCTCCGTCATCAGATAAAGACTTCTTAAACATTTCATTGCGATATAATTTCTTTTTAATGCTGCTATTTATACAAACCATAAAGATTTTTAATGTACACAGTAATAAATACTTTTTTTTAATACTTAAAAATCATTTTAAATATAATTACTTTCTTACTATAATTTCTTTCATCGAAATATTCGATTAAGTAGCTAATGGTTCATTTTATGCATTTTTGCTAATTTTCAAATATAAACTTGATCAGAATTGAATTGAGAAATGACAATTAAAATGAATAATAGCTAAGTGAATGCTATACATGCAACTTAAGCATATTCTAACATTTTATAACTTCTGACAGGCCACTTAAAGTGTGACGACTTATATTATGTGACACAAAATGCCAGCTATGTATATTGTATGAGAAAAGGCGTACCAAGTTTCCCCAGGGAGCCCTCGAGTTAGTTTCACGTACAAACATGGAGAAACTGCAAATGTTTTTTAAAGACAAATAGTGACTTTGCGTATAAAAAGTCATATCTGATCAAAGTAATATCTGTAGAATAGACACGTTATATTGTCCTCGGCTTTTGTGAATGTCTATGACGTTAGTCGCCGAGCCGCTCGTAAATGTCGCGTGCCAATGAAGTCACGGGTTCGAAAGTCACTAAGTAATAAATTGCAAAATACTTAGAAAACATTGATTTATTTTACATAATAACTGTAAGAAAAATGTTGCAATATATTCCTTAATTTCTAAAATTTATCCGCTAAAATTATGCACATGCATATTAAACGGATGAAAGGAAATATTTATGGATATTGACCTTGCTCTTATGAATACGGTTTACTGGTTTCTCGCCGATCCGGTTGCCTCAAAAGCCATTCGAACAGGTATTATTGAATATTCAAAATCTTTTATAATCGATGACATCAAAATATGAATCGCATTGCAATAATAATAAGGTATAATTTCAAGTGCATTTATTTCATACAAAATAATAATAAAAATTTACTAACTCCCACGACGAGCCAAATCTAATGGAGTGCTCAGAGTAAAAGATAATTTACGTCTGCATCTTCTTTTTATAAGAGCTAATTTAGTCTAATATTACCACCTGTTGGTAATTAACTCTGTCAAGTAAAATTATTTATTTAACCCTTTATCTATTTAATGCTTTAGAATTGAACTATGTAACGGGAAATAAACGATTAACATATCAAGTACACAAATAAGGGACCTTTCGACATGCACGAACTCTTCGATTGTTTAGCCATACATCAAGATGTGAGATAAGTTTACAAAACAATACGCATTCGAACGTAGCGTGGTGCAATTGCAGTAGCGTCGGCGAGGGCGCGGGTAGTGTCTGGCAATCGCCGTAGCCTTGCACAACCGAGGATGCTCTAATTACACGGCTTCGGACATCGCTTACTGTATACAAGC
This sequence comes from Papilio helenus, assembly GCA_026546675.1. NCBI lineage: Eukaryota > Metazoa > Arthropoda > Insecta > Lepidoptera > Papilionidae > Papilio > Papilio helenus. Next base: position 5,041,378 of record JAOCNA010000012.1, on the reverse strand, counting down.
CTTGTTTATTTTTTACTCACAACTTTAATTCAAGAATATGCATACGTATTTCTCGAAGCTATCATTTCAGGATTAAATGTAATGATGACAGTTTCACTCCCGACAGTTGTATTAAAATATACACTGTCATTCGCTTTAAAAACACGGAAAACAATGTGTATGTTAGATGTCTATGTACTCGTATATTATATTATGTCTATGCATTTCAAGTTACATTCAAGTGTCACATCACTTATTCTTGTTATTTTGAATGTGTACAATCACAATGACTTTTAATTTTTTTTCTTATAATCTCATTGTTCCTGTCTGTATTAATTTAAATTAATCATGATAGAAATAAGATAGACAAGTATACAAAAAGTAGACATTTAACAAATTAAAGTTGAAGGTCATTTGTATACAAATACGTCTATTAATGAAAAACTCCTATTGTACAAATTTATTGATTTTTTCTGTACATTAAAAACTGTAAGGATTTACTTTGGCTATTAATTCGGCAAATTTCATTATTCCGTATTTCAAATGTATATTATTACAACGGAAATGTTATCTAGGTATAGGTAGTTATTATCTAACAAAAACAACATTTGAGATCTTATGTCTCGTTAACAAACTTACATATATGAAATTGAATAAATACAGAGCCAATTTTTATAACTATCATAAAACATCGATGTATTTTGATATTAGAGAAGTAATAGCAGTAAAATAGCATTACAACATCCGGCCGTTCATTAAGTCATTGACCTTTTAGAATATATTTTAATTTTAAATTGGTGTCGTATTTCTGTTCAAGTATTTGGAGTCATTTCTTCGTTTACTTGATACGTGATGGGTAATTTCTGAAATATTAAACAAGTTAACAAAAATGTTAATAGTTATTTCAGTTTTAGCGTAGGGAATTCGGGAGGTATTTATTTCGAAACGTTAATCAGTGGAAACTTACTTTTATACGATTGTGTTGTCACAAAGAGACTGTATGCAATAACTACATATTGATAGCGCGATTTGCGTATGCAAGATGCGATAAGACGTTTACTGCTAAATCTCGATCGTTGTATCACTTCTTTGCAACGAAAATTTAAATTTTCATTATTTTATACCTTCAGGTAATGTTGTTGATATGTGAAAGTGTAGTGTGATAAAATCTCTTAATATACTTATGAAGATACAAGCATAGTTTAATAAATAAACCGATGCAAAGAACTCGTAAGTATAAAAAAAGATTTGTGATAGGTAAGCTTCGATTAGATGGTAAATTACCTATTGAACTTTTCTTTAACTTTCTGAGCAATAGTAAATCCGGCTTACGAAATGAAAATCGCAAATGAATTCCAACTGTGAAACAACTGAAGAAAAAATCCCTACATTTTGCCTAAGTCCGGTTTACGGCAATAGTCACGTTTGGAATTTCATAAGTTCTTCGAAACGCGGATAAACGATTGGTATCTATGAACTTTGTAAGTCGCATATCGTGAAATAACGTCGTAGTTACTGTCGTTTATTTAGTAATAGTGATTCGAATTCGGCACGTTCACAAGTGCATAACCCACTTCCGTCTTCCTCGACGTATGTGGGTCGAGCTCTTTGATCGTATCACCCAATGCAACTTTAATTGATTTTTACAACAAACACATAACATAACAATTACACTTTTTTTACTTCATCTAAGTGGTACATCGCAAAGTTTCCGTAAAAGTGTTCCGTGTTTTAATACATTCATATCCCTTTCATTCTCTTTGACAAAATAACACTGACCTATATTTATAAATATGCTACAAGACATGGTATCTTAAGCCAGTTTTGGCGCTGACGGTCGAGGCTGGTGGTGGTAGTGAAAATAAGAATTAATAATAGAGACAGAATTAACTGTCAGGTAGGTTTAAGTCGGAAGGAAGCAAAGGCTGTTATTTCCATCCAAAGACCTATCCATTTATAGAAATCAGTGCAAAACAGGTACAGTATTCATCATTATAAGTATAGCATTCGAATTCTACGGTTATGACCTACTCAGATAAAAAATAATCACTACTTTCTACGTTCCTGATCAAAGTTTTGTTATCAAACACTGATTAAATTGCGTTGATAAGATCGCCATGGCCTTCATCATGACAGGGGGCATTCTTTATTCTTAAGGAACTATACATGTATATCGTCTTTGATTTTTATTCACTGATTCGATTTAACAACAATACATGCTCTATTAAGAATGGTTTAGTCACATTATATCATAATACAACTATATTGTTATTGTTATTTTCTAGTAAATAGTTACTTTACCTTATGTAAATGTAGCACAGTTTGTTTATATTTGATCAAAATAAGGCATTACATTTATTTTTTAGAAGCATAGTGCGGCAAAGCGACGTAATATTGCAGTTCGCCCAGTTGCTCACTCACTGTGTAAGTGCCGTGTTTCTTCGTAATAATAATGCGTACACTGGATTAGCCTCACCTACTGCTATTGTAATTTCATATAACTGGATCATATTAAATTGACAGTGACGACTTAATACCATACTTATTAATTGGTAATTAAGAGACACTTATGGACCTTTGAGATCGTTACGGAACACCACGTTTAGTTATAAAATTACTCAAATCTAAAAAGAATGAGGGGATTTTCTAATCAAGAGTGAGTTGTAGATATCATTAGTATCAATAGAATACAAATAAAAAGTAGACTTAAAGTCCTGTCACGTGGCCGACCTTTTAAGAACTGTTAGACCCCGGTACTTACTCTTAAGACCGTTTAACCCATTTTAAGAGATGTTTTATTATTCATTTCCTTTATACATTATTTGGAAGGTTACGGCGTAAAGATTTAATTTTAAGATATAACTGAACAATGCTGTACAAAGATTCGTTCTTTACTTATTTGGTAATGTCATCCAAGTAAGCGAAATACAGATTTGACGTTCGCTCTCATTTCGGTCAGATGCACTTGAGGAGGTCACTCACGAAGTACGAATGTTTTCTCCGCTAACGATTTCTTTTCACATTATCTAAATGTTGTACCATAATAATAAATCTTCCACGAAGTCATTAGAATGTTGTTATTATTCATGCTATTTTAAAATTATAACGAAGTCCTGCCAAAATTAAATCAGCGCAGTATTTTTACCAAGTGTAATTTTGTTAACTTTATTAAAATGCATTTGTTATGAATTTGGTTTAACTTTCTTGCGTTATGTAAACAAACATTATTGTTACGTCATTTGGATAAACAAATTTAAATAAATTTAACAAATTGTGCACGCAAGCTATTGTGTTTATATGTAAATAATGATAAAGCGTGAGAAAGACAAGCCCTTGGGAACGGGAGGCGAGCCGGGAGTAACGGGCTTGAGCCCGAGGCTATGCTAATGTCTCGACTGACGACCGTTGACCGAGCAGTGGTCTCCGCGAACGCTACGCCACGCAGCGGCGCCTGCCTATGGTACTACTAACCCACATTTGAACTCAATGATGTGACTGTTTGTAGCTCGTTTGTACTCGAAAACTCTCGTTATACTTTCCTATTGATCGATGAAAGTCTCAATGCCCGTAAGTGGAAAATGAATAAGCATCTAAATGATGTGTATTGAATTAAAAATAGGGTTGTTACAAAACTAACAAGTAATGTAAAAGTTGTAAGCAACGGTAAAGGGTGTATTAATAACTATTTCTATTATTTATCTTTTTTTCTTGTTATCTTTAAGAAATAATAAAAGTTTATAGCAATATAAACTACGTAAAGTGATAATATCAGTAAGTAGGTAGTCCCAAATTACGGGTTCATGTCTAATCTTTAACAAAACGTAACGGTCGTCAATGTTTTCGATCTTGGTTCATCTCGAAACATTCGTCTAAAGCGCAACGGTTAAAGAGAGAGGCCTCGCACAGTGCTCGCGTGCCTTCCGTCGTGGGAGCAACACACTACCCATCGGAGCATTTTCGTTACGCAAGCTTATGATATTTTTTGTTGCCAGATCGCAAGCTGACTGCGGTAAGTGATACCGTGCGGCGCGCGGCTCGCGGCATGGAGGCAGGGGCAGCCGCTGAAGAATTCATCACTATAGTGCCGGTGGGCGAGGGTAAGCCTGCCGTGAAAGAGTCGGATTTTGTTACAGTGCTCTCAGTGGGTGCGGCGGCAGGCGCCGCTGAAGTCGTAGTGCAGAGACCGCGCGGGGCGCGACTCGGTCTCGGTCTAAAATTTGAAGGAGGTTCCGCTGCCGCCGAAAAAGTCCGGAGACTTCTTGTACAATCATGTGCTGAAGATAGCCCCGCTGCTAATGCATGTGCCCCTTGGGGTAAACTTATACCCGGAGATGAGATACTTGCTATCGACGGTGTTTCTGTGTCCGATCTTACAAGAATAGACTGCGTTAGACGCTTGAAGGATTCCGATGAAACTTTGAAGCTTTTAGTGCGACATTTTGATCCTAATGAAAAAAGTAAAATGGACCCTGTTGAGGAACTTTTAACTATGAGCCAAAATACAGATATAAATATGCAAATAACTTTACCACCTCCAGTTCCACCTAGAAAATTAGGAAAGAAAAACTCCTTTAAAGATAAACAAACTCTACAAACAGTCGGTGAACAAAATGCACTAGTTAACATTGACGGCCAAAAGCAATGTCCTAATGATAAAGAAGGTTTAGTAACAAGTCAACATGTGATTTCTAACGTAACTAAGTTATCAAGAAAATCGTCATTTGATAGTCATATACATCGACAAAATAAGGAAGGCATAACATACTTCAAGAAAGGATCGCCGGATGAAGTAAGACGCTTAGTTCGGAGATTGTCCGATGGAAAAGTAATGCCAGCTGAGGCAGAAGTATATATTGACTTACTTTCAAACGAGTGGGAACGGTGTTTAGTTATGGCCGACGCAGAATCTGATGATACAGGTAGTTCCATATCGACTGTTGTAGATAGGTTGGGGTCAATGGCAAGTTCTGTCGAAAATAGCATACCATCAACTCCAATAATGCAGCCTAAGACTTTCGATATACAAAAAGTTTTAAATTGTATTGAAAATATTGATTCAAATATATTAAAGGACATGACCAATGGAAAATTTATAGAAGATGAAATTAATTTGAAAAAGGAATTTAAAAAGCTAGAAAATAACACAAATGGGCTTACTGTATCAGAAAAAAGTCCAAAAAACACTCAAACAAAAGATGATACTAAAATACAATTTAAAAAGGAAATTCAGGTAAACGACAGAAATAACAATTATGCTGTTGCACCTTGCAATCTGCCAAAAGGAGAAAATGCTGAACCCAATAAAAAAGAACAAACAGAGGTGAAACAAGATGTCGCAGCAGAAAAACCTAAACCTATGCCTAGAAATACGAAGGTTGAGCGATCTGCAAGTGAAAAGAAAAGGAAACCGATTCCGCTTCCAGAAACATTGCCTCCGCCAGTTCCCGAACCATTACTGACTCCTACTAAAAAGACATGCATAGAAACATGGCTGCAGCGATCCGAAGCCGAAATGAATAATAAGATAGATGACAAGTATGACGAAAATATAGCACCAGAAGCTCTGCCACGGCTTATTGACTTTGTTCCAAAGACTCAGTTTAAAGAAAACTCAAACGAAGCACCAGTGTGTACGCGGCCTACGACTGCTCCGCCGCCGCCGCCGGTGGAAACTCGTGAGGACGGCTCTGGGGCCTCGCTGGATACCATCGGCGAAATGGATGAATCCGGCGACGTGACCGACAGCGCGTGAGTAGTACAACACATTTTAATACAAGCCTTTCTTAATTACGGTCTTTTGTTCTTAAAAAAATATAGATTTTTATTAAATGAGGGGACTAAACCATGTTATGTTGATGCACGAAATTAAGGTCATGTTTTAAATTGACCATTATATTACTACTCAGAATATAACACGTTTCGCCCGCATTAATAATATTTTTAGTGCTCGTTTATTAAAATTGATCGAATTAATACTTAAGTACTTTAAAATGCGTGTAATTTTAACTCTTGTGGCTTTAAACGAAATCGGATATGCATGATACGTATTTAAATTCTAAATCTGCATAATGTAAGCAAAATTTTCGAACAATGATGTTATTAGATTTTGGATTGAACAATTAAGAAACAATGGATTCATTTCTTAGCACTAAAATGCCTACACGGGACAATGACATCATCAACTAGACACGTTCGTTATAAAGATATTAAACAAGTCACTTTTGTCATCGCACATTGCTAAACTGAACCATGCTTTGAAATATGTTATCTCCGAGGATTTTACTGTTCTATCCAACTATAAACTGTAGTAACGCGGCAGTATGAAAATTTACCACGAAATGCTCAATAGGGTTGTTTATGACACATTTTATAGTTATTTGTTTCATGTTCGAATTTGCATAAAAATTGTATCTGTGGAGTTGTTACCAACCTTAAATGACCTGTTAAAATGTTCATTAAACCCCTTTCATAAGTAATTAAATAATAAGATCTACAGACCAATAAATACTAACATATTGATAAATAGAGTTTTATGTTACAACTAACTGTTGCCCGCGACTTCGTCCACGCAATATTAAGATAAACAAGTAGCCTATAACATACCCGTCTATGTCAGCTACCCTTCAGTGAAAGTCCAGTCGAAATCGGCCCAGCCGTTTCGGAGTTTACCCGGAACAAACGCGGCTTGCGGACAAGCAGACAGACAGACAAAAAAATTTTAAATGCGATGTTCATTATCAGCAACACAAATACATCATCTTTCCAAAATCTAGAATTTTTCTTTTGATATTACAAACTCCACATTTAACAGCTCCAATTTTATTCTACGTATAGATAGATAAATCACATCGTTTATAATCTGAATATCCTCAAGTCTTGAGTTTGTTTTCTTAAAATGCATAATTCAAAAATGCCTAATTAGACAGTTGTGCAATTGATTTAATTATAACAATGGCGCTGCCTCGCCGCCGTCTCGCCCCGGCCGCGCCGCGCCGCGCCGAGTGGACTTTGCTTTGCTTACGAGGCGAATAATTGAATCTCCATTGTTTGTGGAAACAGACATTATTGTGCTGAAAAATATGTTTATATTAATAACTATGTTATCTAATTTCATTGAGATTGTATAAATTATTTATATATCCAAAAGAATTATAATAAAAATGCGACATTATTAAAACTTGAATGGAATTTACAGTTACGCCATTTTCTAATCAGTTGTCCCAGACTCGGACTCCGGTATCCGTTATTACTTAACCTGTAGACTTCTTTATAACTAATTCATCGATAAACATAACAGGACATTTTAAGGTTGCTCGTTTATTCACTTAATTCTCATGAATATTTATTATTCGTGACAATGGCAATAAGCAAACTAGGTTATTTTTGTTTGTCTAAATTAATGTTTCGGTACATTTCCAAAATTATTAACCTGAATACTGAGATTAACAGTTAGGTTAGGTATCTAGAATAAAAAATAATGTTTATGGACTTTCAAATACGATTAACATATAAAATTTTGGTATAAGTACTTGAATGTGAAAACAAGCATTTGGTTAAAATTTTGGTTGCTTAATAAAAAAGAACATAACTTATTAATGATTGAAGATATAAACATGTACAAGTTACTGTCAACTTCGTCTGTTGCTAACATACCTAAGTTTTTATTTTATTTTCACTATGTTAACTACAAAGTTAATTTGACCAAACTTGTTTTATCGAGAAAATTTATTTCTGCGTCAAGTCGGTCATTGGCGAATGAAAGCACCTTTTCACCCGGGGGAAGTAATCATTGCATGCAATTGAAAAGTCCATTTACAGATAAATGTGGTCAGGCGCTAGTTAGAAAATAATTCTTAATTACTGCCAACTATTTAACTTGCAACGAGAATGGACGAGCTCTGTAATAACATTGAAGTTGTAATTAAAAATGCTAGCAAGAGAATTTATTTTGTAGTTGAACAACTTTATGCTTTTATAACAGGCCGCAAAGGCATTGATAGAATCACTACGTTTTAATATACGCTAGTTTTACAAATGACTAGCTGTTGGTCGCGACTTCGTTCGCGTGAAATTAAAAAATAACAAAATATATTGCCTACGTTACTCACTGATAACGTAGCTTTTTAATAGTGAAAGAATTTTTGAAATCGGCCTAGCAGTTTTTGAAGTTTATCAATACATACAAAAATCCAAAAATATAAATCTTTCCTCTTTATACTCGTAATATTAATATGTGTATAGATATAGATAATTTATAATGTTACGAGAAATTATACAATCAAAATACAAACCTTTATTTTTAATAATTAATGATAATTAAGTTATCTCAGCGTCAGCAAATATATTTCAATTAGCAGTCATGACACAAATCCTTACAATCAATCGCAACACCACCAAGTGGGAAGCCGTACATAGATAAATCCGAATGGTAAAACGAGTGCAAATATTTTCCTGGATAGGAATGCGTTGAAACTATGCCAAATCGATTTAGACTTAATACGATATTCTATAATGAGATCTGAAAAACGATCAAAACTATTTCGTTTTTTAGATTGACTATTTATTAAACTTTTTTTTAAAACTAATGGTTTATATAAAATGTTGTACTAATTGTTCATAAATTAACATGTTACGATAGAACTTCACATAGCTGGTTTATTTTTGTGAATCATACCATATATAAGTCGTGTTAATAAGACAGGTTCATGTACTCATACTATTACTCATTGAAAAAGTCAGACTGTTTACTATTCTCGTTATAAAGACATTGCGTATTGGTGATAACTATTCTGTGTCATTCATAGATAGTCGATATTATGTACTAGTTTATAACCTTAGAATACAGATTCAAATAATCTAAAAACAAAAACAAAGTTCTAACAATATTTTCGTCAGATGATCTTTTGAGGTGACAAATCAAGAAGACGAGCTCAAAGCGCGTTCCACTTAGCACTCGCGTAGATTTGTTGATATAGGTAGGGAGTCATAAAGTATTTGCATTGTTTCCTTAGCTAACAATACTTTAACCAGTTGCACAGGAACAACGGACGGAGAGAAAGAAAAGAATATTTTATTCGGAACGGTGACACACATGGAAAGTTTTCTGTATTCTCATGCAAACTAGCGAGTAACAATTTCTCTGTGTCCCCTGTAAAAATACGTTTATACTGTCAATGTTAATCTGATGACTGGGATTATTGTTACTGTTGATCGA
>JAOCNA010000012.1:4973500-4988272 GCA_026546675.1 Papilio helenus | reverse complement strand
TTTAACAATAACAACATATATGAAAATCCTTTATCCGAAATTGATACTGCGTTGAAATAGCTGTGGAAGTTAGATTACCCTGCAGAAGTACGTATAAAACTATTTCAAAACATGACCAAAGGCGATAAAGGAAACGTCCAAATACTAAGAAATTCGCCCAAGTTGTAAAATGGTTCTTAATATTCCAGCACAACGTATGTGTAGATATTACATATCCCCTACAAATATATTACAGCAGGACCATTGCAAGGTAGTGTCTAACAAAACACAAAATATGTAAACAATACAGTGAGTGCGCAAAAGATTACATGAACTGCATTGTTATTTAATGTTACCATTGTGATCTGATTATCTGGATCGGTAAAAAGGATGTGGGAGGGGGGGAAGGGTGGCGCATTGCGCAGTAACCTTGGCCGCCACAATATTGACGAGATAAAGGTATATTTCAGTTGACACCAACCTTAACTCCTTCGGAACAAGATGTGAATTCAAAAGTATATTTTGTAATTAATTATTAATTTAAAATGAATATAACAAATGTTACTTACACTCCAGAATGATTCTTGATAAGTCCTGACAATCCTTAGAAATCCATCAGCTTTTGTAAACCACGCAACCTTTGGCTGATAGACAAAATCTTGCCCAGAGCCTGATTTAGTACTTTTTTCGATTCTTTTTATTTCCTGGTAGTAAGATGACCTCATATTTTTAATTTTTTTCGGTATATCTTTTATGGTGAGACCGGGGATGTTTAGCTTTTCCCAAATTTCTTTGTATGCACATTCCCTTGCGTTCCGGTTTTTATATAATTCGTTAGTAACATTCCATAAGCATGGGTACTCTTGATATATTTCTACTAGCTTCAACATTTGCAATTCGGTAAATCGTTCAGCCATTTTTTACCCGCGCAGCGTCAGTCCTGTTCTAATAATACTCGTCAACTGAATCCCCCCGCATGACGCTTGCCTTACACCGACCGATGAATTTCATTGGTTCTTAGCCCGCATGCGGTGAATAACCCATACCGTGCCCCTCCACAGACAGAGATAGCAAACGTATTTTCATTTAATCGTTAGCCCGTATGTATTGACGCTCTGCATGCGGTTAATGCCTAATGAAAATATGTTCCTTATAAATTAGTTAACAAAATTTTGTCGTAATGTCGCTCACAATCTATTTTTCCACAATAATTGTAAACCATCCTAGGCTAAATTATTGTAATCAATTTAAAAAAAAAGAAGTAAAAAACCCTTTACGTAGTTTTGAGTATTTTTAACTCTAGACAGAAAAACACTTTTTTTTATGTATTGAATTAAGAAAAGTTCTTGTGCTTAAAAATGTATACCAATGTATTAAATAATCTGAAATGAAGTTGTATTTTTCTAGACAGGTGAACAACCCTAACTGTATTTTACTTTATTTCTCTTATGATTCGATCAATCTGACATAAAAGTAACCCACACAGCTGGCCCGCTACCACGCTGGACCGAGTTTTGTTTTGTCCACTTTAATGAATGCAGTTTCCTTTTGAGGTGAACCACGATTAATTTCTGGCACCGACGCGGAGTTATGACTCATTATATTTTATATTTAATTAATGAATGGACTATTATTTGTAATTAAAACGACTATATAATTTTGCAGCACATTACAACGATCATTAATGGTGTTTTTAGTACATCAATGCAAAACAATGTCAAAATCTTAATGTTTTCGAGCTGTAGAAATATAAATATCAAACAAATGGTTTTGAGTAAGAAAATAGTACAAATTCTGGTATAAAAACATAAAATTATTTACTAAAATAATTAGGAATCGAGGCAGCAATCGTCACAGTGTGAGTTATTAACGTTTTTCATTTGTTAACGGAAGCTAGAGTTTGCACGAACTCTATACGGCATTGAATAAATTAACATCCTTGTTGAAAAGTGGACGCCACTATGACGCACCACTTTACCCATAATTAAGTGTCTATACTAATTTGTTGTGTTTCTACAAGAGCAATGACCGAACAGTCAATTTGCATCAAGTAACTTTAACAAGACAATTGTAGTACATTTAGGGATATTAGATTAAGATAATGTTTATCAAGATGGTGTAACCGTTTACATTTTATGTTCGAGCGGTTAAATGTTTCCAGCTGTAATTTGCACAACAATGAATGTCGTAACAATACGATGAATTAATCGCCTAATGGCTGTTGCAGCCGCGACAACAGCGGCACGCATAAGATACAGCTAATAAACCGAGGGTGTAGCACGAATGCACCGTGATGACGGGCCCTAAGCTCTTTGTGAACACTATCAAGGGAATATCCACTTTATCACGAGAGCCTCAAGGTCGATAAATCCACCCATAATGTTCCAATAGAGCTGACTTGCGAAGTGTAACCGGCGAGGGACGCCGGACAAGGGGACGTCGGATAGGAACCCCTTATATTGTATACATTTTCTAACTTTTCTATCACAATTTAAAGCTTCGTTTTATAATTTTATAAAAAAATAATTTAACAATGTTTCAAGTATTTATTAATTAAATATTAATTTTAGTTTATTCAGGTTTCGTATTGAATTTTTGTAAATGACATTTTTACAACAAAAATAACAAACATCAGTGACCAAATAAATTTGGATTCAAACCGTTTATATTCATCATTTAAACGTAACGGTTATTCGCTAACGCAAAAGATAATTAAATATGTTACAAGTTTTTAAAGAAATCATACCACAGACCAAAAAACAGAACAAGTTATTTTTTAGTTTAATAGATGACTTAATAAACTAACAACGAAAATAACAAGAAACAATTAAAAGTAGTACTCACATTACAATGAAACGTTGAAATCCCAAACATACGCGATCGGTTGAAACTTTAATTTAAAAGTAACGATCATTCCTGTTCAATAATATTAAATAACAACTCAAAAGTAAGCTGCACTGCATTAAATTTATATCGATCTCTAAGTACAACAATACACAAGTACAACGTACACGACAATACGCCGACAACGCGCAATACGTTCGCCTGACGACGCCGTCAGATTAATACTGACATAACCTCAAAATACGTAGGTACGCGCGCGTTAAGAAATTGTTTTTGCTGCCCGTACACCGTAAATAGGGTTTGCTTGCGACAAGGAAAAAATATAGCAACACGTACGTAGAAAAGAGACGTCAATATTTGATAACACAAATGTTTGTGGTGTCGATACCTGACTGACTTCCTAGTATTGATAAGTAAATGAAATTGTACCTATTGTAATTCAATGAACCCTACTTTGAAAGAGTTTAACACTTTCTGTTTACATTTGAATGTAGACATGCTTCTTCGTTATAATTATTTTACTCGTAATTACGTGTATTTGGACCGTGTGTAGATTCTGCAGCAGCATCAGATGATGCACGAATGATCAGCTTTACCCGTGTAATGAATGTGTGGTGTAGGCTCTTTTGCCCTTTGCGCATAAGCTTCTCTATAATTGCTGAATATTTTTAACGCTGTTTGATGCGGTTTAAAAACAATCGAATTAGTGTATGGATTAATTACAACATTTGCGAAATTATTTTAAGTTCTTAGTATGAGATCTAAAGTCATTATTAAAAAAAGGGGCGGAATAGGATTCCAGAAAGCGCCACTTGTAACAGACGGGACCCTTTTAATAAGACGACACTTGTATACCTGCGTATCTCCCTACCCTGTTTCCTATGTTATTAGAAACCATTCAACCGTTGAGAATGAATGATTTTAAGCAGCCGTTTTTATAAACCTGTTCAACATTTCTGACGCATTACATTTTGTGTACACAAACCTGTGTGTTCAAATTGAAAAGCATACATTGCAACGCTGCCTTGTCAGTCTATGTTATTTTTAATAATAAATCACTAACGCCCTTGACCTACAAAACATATAGATAGATTACTTGTTACCGTTTCGCATGATTAAAAATATAAAGAAAAGGTTGGGTCTAATTGTTCTTTGTTGTTATTAAAAACATCCAGGGGTTTCTCAACCGACAAAGCTTTACATTTCAACTAATTGTTTTCTAATAATTACATACAAAACATTTTAACTGGCGTAATGGCAATGTCTTAACGTCTTCCATTGTTCATAATCATACGGTACGTATTGTTATTTACCGTAAAGTTGAACGATCACACTTTATAAAATGTCTAACAGGAAGACTAGACAGGTGGTCTTTTTTATTGCGAACAACAATCTAGTACTTGCAACAGATGCAGCTATCGATGTTATTTTACAGCTATTTATTGGAAGTATTGGCGATAGCAATGAATAGTACTCTTGAGATCATCTGCCACACTCAAATATGGTCGTTTATGTCCCTGATTGTAGATTTCTATTACTATATCTCTACCATAGATAATATTATGCTAGTATAGTTAGTAGTATATACTGTGGTCTGTACTAAGGGCTTAATAAAGAGCTAGTCTGACTGTAGCAGTCAGTGTTCCTATACATTTGTAAAGTAATATTAGAGAAGTAATACAAATAGGGTTAACGAAGAGAAATTATTTTTTAGTTTGATTGTCTTTTTTTTTGAGTTCTGCTTCTGCGTTAGTCATAGTAAAATAATTTAAACTCGGCGTACCGTGCTCTGATAATATTAATTCGTACGGATATAATATCTATGCGTGGCCTACATCGTATAAGGTGTTTGTCAAGTCTGCAGGCAGGGGGACAACGTGGGTCGAGTAGCGGAGCATGCTTCCTGCGACAGCCGACGGCACGCGACGCACGACGAGCAAGGCTCGAGGTAAGCCATACGGCGAGGTATGTATGTCACCGGCAAATCATAAATGCTGTCCATTTATAATTTCTCTAATCAAATTGTAAGTTCACATTGGGACAAGAATAAAAACCTTTAAACTGTCTCGTTATCAAAGTGTTAAAGTATAATAATTGAAATATTAAAAGATGTTTTGCAAAAAATCGTTTTGCCTAGTCAAATTATTTACGGGCGGCGTTTACGATTTGCCGGTGACATGTATGCCGGTCCTGATACAGCGTGTTTCTATTACTTATCGCTTCCTTAATTCACACTGACCCACTTAACTATTTGTGTACGTTAATTTGTACTGCGAATTATTAAGTTTTGCACGTATCGTATATAAATAGATTGCATTCAAGTCAGAGTAGACAGTAGATAATAATTATACAGTTAAGGTTAAGCTACAACATGAAGCTATATATGTTTTGAGCACTAAAGATTGTTATTACAATTTATTTCAGATTATTAAATGATCTGTGCTTTTTGAATAATGTTGTGGTGTAGAGTGTATAACTACTAAAATGTTTACGAACCATTTAAGAATAAAAACATATTATGGTTACAGAACGACGTAATATTTCAAAATAATGTTGAATAAACATGAAATTAAACAAGCTGTATATTGTTGTGGTTTCAGAGCACGATTAAGTGTGAACGCATTGTATGTTTTGCTTGAACCCGACGCGACGTATGAACTTACTATAGTTATAAGTGCACGCAAGTCATTATGCGTCATATAATTCTTAGAATGATTTTGATAATTCCGACGAGCTATGGGAAGATATTTTCTTGTTTGTTATTCAGTATTGTTTAATTTTTTGGCCGGACAAAGTTCCAGTCGGCTGCGCTAAGCGGAAGCCGTTTCGTTGTCGGTGAATCGGTACGCGAGCATTGAAATTAAAATGTTAACCGTTATTTAATTTGTATTTTTACGGAAATTATTAAAATTAATTTAAAACTGCATCCTTTTTTTAATCTCTACATTTAGGTTCAAGTTCATAGCATCCTTTTTAAGTTGTTTTTTTAACGCGTTGTCCCAGTGGCCTTTACAGTTTGGGGAGATAAGGTCCGCTTTTATCTTACGCCGGCTTGTCGCTCACGGGCACTTTTTTACGGCCCTTCTTTAGTATGTCGTCAATCTGGTCGATACACCTTCGCCTAAAACGCCCACAACCGACCTTCTCTCTTATAACCTATAAGGTTTTCTCGTTTCACTTTTCAAATATGTTCAACATTTTTATGCACTATATAAGCACATTATAAGCACTGCCAATCAAATGGGATGTCCCTATGAGCTTATATGGAGATGCGGACACTACACGATTTTTAGTTGTGCAACTAAACAGTTGAATTTGCTGCGTAACAATGTACAATCGCACAACAGGTGTGCGATAGTTTAGTCAAAGGTGTGCGCCCGCTCTTAATGTTCAGTTTGAGTTGCTCCCTGAATATGAAAAATGTTTATTTTTTAGAATGTAAGATATTTTAATTAGTATACAACAAAAAAGAACCTGAAGGTCCAATACAATACCTCACAAAGGAAACGCCACATAATGAAAAATAGCAATGTCCATTGCAAAATATACAGAGCGTCTGATATTACTATTTATGTGTGGTTGCCATTGAACGAGGTCATAGTAGTGCTTATAACTTTTTACCTAACTTAACCACAAATAAAAAACAGTAATTAATAAGTTGATTAAATCACCAATCTATATCTATACTAATATTATAAAGAGGAAAGTTTCGTATTTTTGTATGTACTGAAATAAGTCAAAAACTACAGGGTCGATTTTAAAAATTCTTTCACCGTTATCTGTGAATAACATAGGCTATATTTTTTAATACCACGCGGGCGAAGTCGTGAGTAACAGCCAGTGTAAGTATGATTTATAAAAAATGTGTTGTATATTTGTGTATTGCTTTATAATGCGCATTCTATTTACGTGTTGATTTACAAATGTAATGCAGGCTTTTGTTAGGAACGATAAATTAGTTGCGCTAAGGTGTGCCTCCCGTTCAAGGCTAAACATTGTGATTTGACCTTTATACCGTGTATTTGCCTACATCTAACTTGTTA
Source organism: Papilio helenus (assembly GCA_026546675.1). Taxonomy (NCBI): domain Eukaryota; kingdom Metazoa; phylum Arthropoda; class Insecta; order Lepidoptera; family Papilionidae; genus Papilio; species Papilio helenus. The sequence goes on along the minus strand of JAOCNA010000012.1, from coordinate 4,981,406 downwards.
CACGATTTTATTATCCTCAATTGAATCAACTCAAATCTATTGATAAAAACATTTTATCCTGTTACTGAACTTGTTCATCCACTTATTCGAAAATAAGTTTTACTGCTGCTAATATTTGTAGTTTGGCTGACGTCGAACGCGATCTTAAGAATATCGGCGTCAAGGGCTGGACGCAAAAGGTCTAAAATAGACAAACATGGTGACATTTACTGGACCAGGCAGACCCACCAGCGGCTGTAGTGCCTCACATAATGATGAATATTTGTAGTTACAATAGGAGAGAAAATATTACTATTATTATGTAATACATTGCCTAAAGGTGAAATATCTGAATTTCTATAAATTTTTACCATGAGTAAATCATATCACTCAGAAGTGATATGGGTTTCATGTTTTTTTATTACTTGTTAAAAAGTAGATACACTATCCCTTAGGATCATGATTGGTAGAAACAGCTGTAACGCAAACATATAAGTCCAAAAAGTGTCTACATTTTTATGATACTAGCTGTTGCTCGCAACTTCGCCTGCGTGAAATAAAAAATATTAAAACAAATTACCTATGTTACTCACTGATAACGTAGCTTTTAAATGATGAAAGAGTTATCTCAATAAATACAAAAATACAAATCTTTCCTCTTTATAACATTAGCATAGAAGTGTAGAAAATGCATTTAATTTAATTTAAATCATCTTGATTGCTGTGGCAAGTTTTTTTGTCAGTTTATAGTAAAACTTTTCTTTAAAACCTGTACACATGTATACTAATTATCTTTATTAAACACCAACCTTAATTATGTAACATAGTAATTATAACAGCAAAGAATTGTAACGTTATAAAATTCTGAGAATTAACAGTTGTAATGATTAATATTCATGTATGCAATTTCTCATCGTTTTTTGTACTTTACGTTACTCAGTTCGTTTGACTAATTAACTTTCTTTGTTGACTGTACATGTGAATATCTTAACAAGTCAGATATTATACATACCTGTGTAGAATTACTTGGCGAAAACAATACGATAGGGTCGTTGGTTGCATGCCTAAGATTATTAAATTTTATTTAGGAGTCAATAAATTGTTTTCTATTACAATTGTGTGTTTAACCATAGTTTTTATTTACCATAGCTGTTTCTATTAAATAGTGAAACAAAACAAAAGGTTTTACAATCGGTCACGCAATCTGCGTACATAAACAAATGGTACTAAATGTTTCCATTGTAGGGCGATACAGTCATCGAGACGTGTGTGAATGCCGACGTCCGACACTGTTGCGTTTCCTACACGGGTTTTCCATTACCTTTACCAATTTACCTTTGACTCGCTTATAAACAGACCTCACGCCCTTCGTACTGCAGGTATGACTTCGCTAATGATTCAAACTAAGTGTTCCAATTTCAAATGATTTGATTAGAAACATTCCACAAAACTGAATCTTTTTTTTATCGACAGCCTAAGTTTATTAAAATGTGGTAGACACTTTACGAATGATATTTCATTTCAGCATGTTACCATAAATAGTTAAATGGTTAATATTACTTGATTTTTACAAGTTTTTAAGAACTGTTTGTTGTCTATGTTCACTTTATTTTTCGTATAATAATTTTGAAGCGTGTTTTTTACACATAGTTGTCATATAATTACAGAAATACGTATATACTCTTAAATATACTATAACTTAGGCTTGCTTTAAATTCATTGATTTTTTTTTATAATTGCAAATTTACTTAACGTAGCAAACAATTATTTTAGCAACAGTATTAGAGCATTCCGATAATGATGAGTGTACAAAACCGGAGCGGCGCGACGCTTACAATGGTGCACGGTTTCAGCCTGGGAACCCACCAGCGGTTTCCACTTGAACGCCACGAAGCGACGCCCGTCGAGTGCCGTAATCATCTCCACAACACATTCTTGCCCGCATCGAGGCGCCTCGTGGGAACTCACTTTGTGTTAAAAATTAAATACTGAATACTTCCAGACTTAAACAATATAATTGGTATGCATTAATTCAAACTCACATTCGCGTTATTGTATGTATTAAAAATATTACGTATTTAGTTAGATGACTAATGAAGACAGCGAAATAGGGTGACAAGGTTGGAGTTATTAGGCTTAAATTTATAAAAATCTCTGTATCGATACATAAAGAATATAAATATAGTTATATTTTATTTTTGCTAATAAATTAAAAATAACTGAGTTCTTAGCATTTGTTTGATAATGCAATAATATTTTTTAATCCAAATTATTCTGAAGTCCGTTACAAATTAGTCATGGATCAATAAAGTCATTCATTCAGCTTCGTGTTTGTATTTTATCTGAAGGTTAAAATTAATTAATAGTACGCACTTCTGAAAACATTACGAATTCATTGATGTTGTGACAATGTATTATGATGATGTAATCGTAACATCCTTAAGGATTTAATAAATAAGTCTATCGTTTATTTCCATTGATGATAGCGGGATTTTAACTCGTGATTAATTATGACTAATCTTAAACATTGACCTTTTCTAATTAATAAATGTGGTTAATTTATTAAACATTTGAATAACGACGATTAAACTTTACGACTAAAATCACGAATACATATTATACAGTTGAGTTTAAAAGAATAGTGAAATTTTAATCAGTTTTTTTATACCAACAAATACGAACTGTGCAAGATGTTTGTTTTGGCAGCTATTGTGTTGGTTTAAGACGTGAGCTTGCATAATTTTAGCAGAAGCCAGCAAGCAATTCACGTTTGTAATGTTATCGAAACAGGAATTTCTCTGCTCGCTTTCACTAGCACGCTTTGATTGTCACACTTCAAATCCGGACGTGGTTTCTGGACCAGAAAGGACATACATGGAACTAATCTAGCCATTGTTCTCACTTAGTTTCGTAAGCCGATATTACGTAACTTGTAACTCTGCGTCATGCTTTTAATCTTACGTTACGGTGAAGCGTCATAGAGACCGATGTTTTTAAGGATAATGATTAATTAAATGTCATTGAGTATATAACTAAGTTACGCGCTTTGATACGAAACCGCAAAACATTTGTCATACGTATTAGTAATATCCTTACTTATAGAATACGGCGTTACGATCAAATGCTAACTGAATATAACATTTTAGTATGTGATCTTCTAAAACTCTACAATTGATGACAAAACCATATGTCTCTTTAGACATAGATATTAAAGAAAGGCTAAGAACTAAAAGGATACGTCTCAAAGTAAATTTTCAATAACGTAAAAAATTGGTAGGTTTTTCTGCTGACTAAAATATTTTAGTAACTTCTAAATGCGATAAGGTTTCCCTAAGACGCATTTAATCAGCTTAACGTTGCTCTAGTCGATGTTCATTAGTAATACAAATTAGTAAAACGATTTACTGCAGTTAAAAACTAATTTGTTGAACTTCTTATCTCGAACTTACGTACAAAGAAACTATGATGATATGGATATTTGTATAAATTTCTGCGCTAATAAATCTATACTATCTCATTAGGATTTATCTGTAGCATTAAGTCTGTATAGAAGATTATCTTCATCTCCAAAAACAGCAAACGAATACATTCGCCCTTAGACTAAATGTAATAGGTAAAAATTTTGCTTTTTTGCTTTGCAATCTGTCTCAATTATAAGAACAATCGAAGGTCGCCCTTTAAGCCGGCCAAAATCACATTCGCGTAGGCAATTATTGCTTTCAAGAACGAGGTGGTTTTTGCAACTAAATCGTGTTTGAAATTTATGATATTGTTAATCTAATGTTATGATAATCAGTACCATCAAATTCCTTTAATATGTTGATATTAATTACTAAAAAAGAAGATAAATTATATGAAAATGTTATTGGAACTTTACACATTTGATTACATTTGTTGTTAATAGATAGTTTTAGATCAACTAAATCATTGTCACTGCGAGGTCATTTGGTTACTGCCACACCACATCGTGACAAGTATTGAAAGTATCGCCGACCGAAGTACAACTTGACATAAATAATTATTCCATATAATAGCTAAAGTTAAAGCTTGTTAAATCTTCATATAGTTATATGAATCACTGACTGTCATATAACTCGAACATCATACATCTAAGCCTTTGAAGATTTTCAGCACTTCGATTGTCGAAAGGCTTCGGTAATCTGCTTATAAGATTTTATATCCAGCTTTAGGTGGAAAGAAGTTTTATTTTTCCACATTTCTGTGAAAATATTAAGATACAGTAACGGTGAGAAAATTTTAATCTTTACCAGATGTGTCAAATGCTTCCCTCCCTCGTCCATGAGAATAGAAAAATGTATAACAATTAAGAAAACTACTTCGAATAATGCCATATTAAGGCAGCTGTCCTCTCTAGTCTAGATCATTAAGGCCGATGATATATGATCCATCTGTGCGATCATTTCCACCCATATATTTTCTACCTAATCATATACTAAGTAATCAAAGACATACAAACATAAATCAATGACGAAATTCGTCCCCGATAATGTGGCCCAAAAACATTGCTTCAGCAGCGGCCGTGTGGTTATCATTGGTATTTTAGTATCGAACAGTGAAAATAAATTATTTTAAGCGTCATGAATCAACATGCATAATTTAAAGCAAAATTTTGTCACGTTCCTTGTACCATAACGCCATGAGTCACCGTCAATGCCCTATCCCTATTCTCGGTGGAATACAAATGTATTTATGACTAATGGGAAGCAATGGTGACCATAGAGCTATGAGGACACTAGACTAGACTCTAGTCTAGCTCTAGCTATATCAGAGACACATAGACACCTGGGAAGCATTATGTGCGAGGAGGTTAATTATAAAAAAAGCAAGTTAAACTTACCATTTTGCAAAGTTAATTTTATTGCTTTGGAGTAAACTCAAATTTTTCGCAAAATATATGGAACTTTTGCATGTTATAAAAACATTAATTTACATTTTTACAATAACCCGATTCCTTTTGTTCCATTTTTAAACATTCAAATCATTTAAATCTAAACGCCACCTTTAGGAGATTTGACATATCAAAAACATGTTAGAGCTTTTGAGTAACTTAAACTTTTATTAAGTGTAGCATTTGACCAATAGATGGCGTTATAAATTTCTTCGTCGGAATTATAGATGGCGCTTAAAACAAAATAGACTGATAAAGAGCCAAATAGAGCTTTAATAAAAACAGCAACAAACTTAAATATGTTTGTTAAATAAGATAAGCATTGTTTTCTCTTGTTACAATTTTTTCTAAATTTTACGGAGTGGCAAAATTTATACTTATCTTTGGTTTGGTTGTTTACATTTTCTAACCTAAGTGGTTTCGGTTATTTTCACCGGGTGTAGTGTATGAAGCGAGCCCTTGCCGCCGGCCGGCAGCGGTTGAGCGCGGGCTGAGCTGAACGGCAGTACAAACTTGTTCGCCGCGCTGACAGGTGCCACGCTGCCCCCACGCAACTTACATACGCTCGCGAACACAATCTTTGTTTATAACACTTGTTGGTACTCAACGTTCAGTGTTTGGGAAAAAATCTTTGAACAGTTCTACTTGGTTTTTCGTACTAAAAAGAAAATGTGAACATAAAAAGTGTCGTGAAAGTGTTCGGAGAAAATACCGGCTTCGGCAGTCATGTCCACAAGTACGATTTGAATGCAAAATTTGCCTCAAAGTTTGCTTACAATTCCGTATGGATTTCTGTGGTGTGATAACGAGTTAAGAAGTATTCGAATTTAGGTGAGTTTAAATGGTATTGTTAACTTGTATATATTCTTTGATTTGATGGTGGGTGATATAATGATTTCTAACTAGTAAATTGGAGCGGATTATTTGATAAATGCCGTGTTGAGAGGTAGAGCCGTGAGTGCAATAACAAAACTGTGTGCTGGGGAGCAGCGGCGACGAGCACGGAGGCACGGACAGCGCGAGGCCGGCAGAGTTGAATGTCCGCTACTGTGACCGTCATCGCCGTTCATCCAATAGCACACAATTACCTTGGCAATAATCTCATTTTATTCACTTACATACAATAACGTAGGTATCTAAATAAAGTGGTATATCCTGCGCTGGTGCTGCCGCTGTCATATTCTCGAACATTTTAGGATTTCAAATAAAATTTACGTTTCTTTGCGGTGTTTTGTGTATTTTTAAATTTTGGGCAAAACTTACTGTTCACCAACACGAAATTAAAAAAATACAGAGAACGATAAAATAAATAGAATGATGTTAAACTAGATTGTTTACAACAAATAAGACAATGGTTCAAGTTTACTTATTATAAGTATTTAAAAAAAATAGTAAAAGGAAATAGCTAAGTAGGGAACATAAATTGAATTTTATTGCGGGATACATCTTTGAAATAACTTAGGTTAACTTACATTTTAAGAAAAGATTTCAACGAGTTTTAAATCACAAACAATCGCAAGACACTTTTGGTTTCTTTATCTATATTGTTCTTTTACATTTGTATGTTTGTTTATTATAGTATTACTAGCTTTTGCCCGCGACTCCGACCGCTTTAAAAAAAAACAAAAGCGAGTAGCCTATGTGTTCTTCCAGACTATCCTCTGCATCTATACCAATTTTTATTAAAATCCTTTCAGCCGTTTAGACTACAAACTCTAACAAACATCCATCCATCTAAACTTTCGCATTTATAATATTAAATTTAATGAATATTAAAAATAAATTTTATACAGTTGTCTCTGCATTTTTTATGGTTGTTCCAAAGAAATAATGTCTATGTATATCTTATTTTAAAATGAGTTAAAAAGATTTTACGAGTATGTAAAACTGTTGAATAGAAAGTCCAGAAAACTTGTAAGTACGAAGTAACCTGTTCTCTAAAATGTATATCTTATAGCAAATCTAAACACGCAAGACTTGCAAATACCTAGAAGTAGTGGTAAAAGTTTCTAAAACTCCTAAAACATATCTTTTTAACGCTAAAAATTTGTCAAAGCATTTTATGTACCTAGATTTTTTTACAATAGCAAATTCACTTTCAAATTGTAGTAGTGAATCGTACATTTAAACAAAATTAAATACCCTAGAGCTCTTTATAGTTGACAGCTTTTGTCTGCGGTTTTGACCACGCGGATTAAAAAAAAACATAATAATAAATATGTTACTAAGTCATAAATGTATCTTTTTATCGCAAAAAAAATAATTTAAATCGGTCCGGTAGTTTTTTGAATTTACATGTTACATACAAAAATGTAAATTTAGTTGTTTATAATAATAGTATAGATTAAATTTACTATTTTATAATTGAAAATTAGGAAGTTTTTTTGAAGATGCCGTAGTAAAAATTACAAAAATATAAATTTTGCTCTTGATAACGATGGTATAAAGTTTACTATTTTAAAACTGAAAATAAGAGTTCCGAAGGTTTTCAAATGTCTTGGTAAAAATAATAACGTAAAATATATATGTTATGATATGGTATTGAATAAGTTCGCTACATGGATGTGGACAATATTACCCGACTTTTCGGCATATAGGTAATATTTCTTTATGTGTGGGACGCGACAGGATGTATGCGCTGTGGGTCGAACATGTCTCCAGGGAAACTGCCATCTTTCTTCCATTCGATCTGCTTCTGTCAGTGATAACGACGCTTGTCCCATTTATTACCTTTTATTTGATAAAAGTGTATTCTATTTTCTTTTCCTATGTATTTTAGATAATACTATATCTTTTTTTCTTTTACACGTAGCTAATTAAACAAGTCGCATAAGTCAGTTTTCAAGAATGTAGTAAATATAAAATTATGATTCGTATAGATTTTGAACTTTATTGAGACAGATAAAATTTGATTAATCTTTTATCTTAAGCTAAAAGATTATTACTTTTAAGTAATAAATTAATAAACCGGTTAGTGATGGATCAAATCACAATCTTGATTAGAAAGCGAGAGTGAGG